>JAECUM010011569.1:0-67504 GCA_016617855.1 Megalonaias nervosa | reverse complement strand
ATATATTCTATATATATATATATATATATATATATATATATATATATATATATATATATATATATATATATATATATATATATTGCTACAATTGGCAGACAAGAGACAAGTTATGTCCAGCGGCGGAATATATGACATTTAGTTTTACATCGGATACATTTCGGGAATGTACTCAGGAAAAATAGGTTTGATCGGTATGCCGACAGGAAACTGAGTTTGTAAGTCGTTGCCGATAGCATAATGAATGCCGTCATTTCTCACTTAGGTAAATCGATCACATACATTATTCCAGTGTATCACTGAATCTTATCAGATGTAAAGTAATGTGATATATTGCAGTAATTTAGACCATGCCAAAAGTGAACTTATCTTCCTGTTGCACACCTTGTCTAATAGTTACATTATTATATAAATGGCACAGTCATTATTGTTATTGCCAGCGCTCTACCGCTCTTTGACTCACGCTTTATTATTAAAAAGTAAAATATTTACACTCCAATGAGCTAGCATACATCATGCCGTATATACATAAATGTAGAAGCTCGATAACATCCGTTGTAAAATGGAACGAAAGACTTCTTAAACTGTTCATGCTCTAGCCATCCAATAAATAAATCCTGTTAACAACTCATGTTCGCCCCATGAAAATATCGGTCTATTCTATCTGAATATAGGACATAGTGTACCTTATTATATCCGCAGTTTTCCAACCACTAGCGGAAAGGCTGGAGCTTGTTCTGATTTAGGTCTGTTAGAACTAAACGTTATTCTTGTTCATTTTAACACACAATTTGCTTCAGTAAGGTGAGGACAAAATGCATTAGAACTATGTAGTCCACTGGGTTTAGAGGTATATCTTCATGACGTTGAACAACTTGGTTATCGGAACTCAAGCCTCATTGAGATATAGTTATCTACTGCTTTCGTGTCCCTAAATGCTGCACAGAGTTTGTGCATTTTTTACTGAAATTGGTGACGGGGTCTGCTTTCAAGGCGTTATGCTTCTGACAGTGTCCATTTAAGTTATTTTGTCATATGTTCAACACGTGGGACTCCTTGTCGTTTTCCGATTTATGCCTATAGGCTCAGATCCTTTTGGTATATCAAAGTTTTATATAGATATCATGTAATCAGCTATTTATTATGTTACTAGTGTTCTATCTGATATCATTATATCATGTTACTTGCCAGTGTTCTATCTGATATGATAACATGTTACTAGGTAGTGTTCTATCAGATATCATGATATCATATTACTTGCGTGTGTTCTATCGGATACCATATCATGTAACATGGTAGCGTTCTATCGGATATCACGATATCATGCTACTTGGTGGTGTTCAATTGGATATCATGATATCATGTTACTTCTTAGCATTCTATCTGATATCGTGATATGAGAAGAGTTGGCTGTCAGACATTATATCCGTAGATTACTTTAAGAAGTGAACGAATTGATAAGTCATTCCTCCTTTCGAACTCAAGAATTAAAAGTACCGATATGCAAGATCTATGGAACTAAAGAAAAAAAAAATCACTGATACGCGAGTCCTTTCCAACTCAAGGATTACAATCACGGATACGCAAGACCTTTCGAAATTAAAGTTAATTATAAATTCGTTCATTAGGTCATTATGTAGGTAACATGGACTGCTTTAAGCCTTAGGAATCAGTTCATAATAGTTTAAATTCTTATAGAAAAAAAATCATCTGGAAAATATGCAATTAAAGGCCATTACTCATTTTGGAAACACACACACACACACACACACACACACACACACACACACACAGATAGATCCTGAGGTTGACAGTTATAGATGCGGGTGATTTGTTATGTGCAAATATATTTTTTTCCTGGGTGAAGGAGATTATTTTAGTTTTCTCAACTTTCCCTTATTAATGGATATTAGTGATTTATATTTTTTTTATAAATGTTTATCGCTGTATCAGTTACAACCGAGTCACTTTTAATGGGTGGTAGGCATGGCAGTATTAGCAGTATTTCGAAGTATGTTTATATCAAAAACAAACTACTGTGTTATCAAAGGGATTTGAGACTAAAAGATATGTGGAAATTTACTTATGAATTTATCCAATTTTTAACATGCATACTTAATGGAAGGAGATGTTTTTCCTTTAAGGTGTATTGGTAACCTATCTGAGCCAACAGTTACCTATTTTTGAAGTTGCTTTTATTTTTTTTTAACGAAGTTATACAGCATTTCCTCCAGGTAAGAAAGCAAAACTACCTATAGCACGATATGAATTTTTGTTGTATGTTACTGATGAATGTATTTTGATTAGAACCAATTTTGCTGTCTCATAAATCGGACCTCTTAATTATAAATGCTTTTGTACTTTCTATTTGAATAACTTCAATTTTAACTGTGACTGTATAGCCCGAATTGTGGTGACTTGCCGATAAATACTATTAACTTACGTACACTTTTCCTATTTTCCCATCGATACGCCTTATTACAAGAGGATGGAGAAATCAATTCGCCAGAAACTATGAGTCCAACAGGATCCTCGTAGTATTCCTAGAGTAAATTAATTGACATTGAAGAAAGTCAATGTCCTTTATCGTGATGTTAAAGATGTGTTCAATGACAATGGTTTATGCAATACAGCAATCGGATATGATGACTAGGGTATGCTGAATATGTAATCATTAAGAGTCATTGGTTAGTCACAATTTAGGATACACATGTGTTTATGATGTACAATATAAAGCACTGTATGTAAACATTTAACCGATGGATCCTAGTACTACACATATCTCATGATGATCGTCTGAAACAATCTAAACAATGCAGATGTTTATTGGATGTGGTCACCGTTGTCAATTACTAGTGTTAAACGGATATGGAATTATTATAATAAGATACAATCTAGTTAAAAGCGTATAAGCGTAGATAAGCGTATGCTTATCTACTTATAATTTCATACATCTGGGTCGTGATTCATCACAAGTACAATTTTCCATAATCCTATCAAATCTAGAAGACTGTATGACATCAAATCAAGTCGAGAGGACTATATCATAAGATCAAATCGCGAAGACATTAAGTCATCAGATCAAATCGAGAAGATAGTATTTCATCAGATCAAATCGAGAAGACAGTATTCCATCAAGTCGTGAAGACAGTATGCCATCAAATCAAGTCGAGAGGACTATATCATCATATCAAATCGCGAAGACATTATGTCATCAGATCAAATCGCAAAGACATTATGTCATCAGATCAAATCGCGAAGACATTATGTCATCAGATCAAGCCGAGAAGACAGTATGACATCAGATAAATATGTGTCGAATGTGGTTATATAATATTGCCCACATCAAAGAAAATGTTAATTTGCTCCTGATCAAGGCATCTATTTCTATTCAAAACACTTTAGAAAATGTGCGTTAATTTTAGGAAACAAACACTTAGAATGTGAGTTAGTATTTCTTGAAAAATCATGTGAAAAATCATTTCTTGACAAATCATAACTCATAAGGGAGATAACTCAATACAATACTAAAGGTGTAGTATCTTTATTTCCCCTACCATATTATCCATGCAAATAAATTAGTTCATGTAAATATGAATAAACCTGTATGCAATACAAGTATCCAATAATACTGATAGTGTAACAACCTAACATTCAGGCATTTGCATTAGTCAGAGAGCTTGAAAGATTTTTAACATTGCCCACATTATGTCAGGAATGGTAATATGTGTCCAGTGTGGATAGAATATACTATTGTCCATATAATGCAAGGAATGGTAATGTACGTCCAGTGTAGTTACAAAATAATATTGCCCACATAATGTAAGGAATGACAATATGTGTCCAATGTGTCTACAACACAGAAATGTTTGGCATTATGTAAGATTATTCGATACGAATAGATGGACCGAAACCACGCAAGCGTCGATGGGAGATGTTGGCTTAAAGAGGTTTCTTCTTGTTCGATTTTTTTTCGGCCTCTTTACAAGAGGAAATGCAAACGAACTTATCTTTATAAACGCTATGAAGAATTTCAAGACACAATAGTGTAACAAAAAATTAAAACGAAAAATGTGAAGGAAATCCATCATAAATTACCAAAAACGTCTTAAAATAGCATGCCCTATATTGTACAAGTGTTCTACAACATTTGAAGCACCTTCTTCGGGTAACAGTGTTCTCTATCCTGGTTATAGCAAGCTTTTCTGGAGCTAGCTTGCTCTGTTTAGATTTTATTCATTACAGGATTAAATGTATTTATCGATGCCTAAATTTTACCTAATCAATCATAAAGTAAATCGCTTTGTGAGTGACTGGGTAAAATTTACACATCGATAAATACCCAACCATGATCATAGCGGGTCATGCCAGTGATATATTGTTATAATTATTATTTTAATATATAAAAATGGTTGTTGCGGTTAAACCAGGATATTCCTTTTTTTCGAAAATTACGCTTGCGTATGGCAGGTTTGTTATAGCAACGTTGTTATTACTTTCTACGCATCTCGATTTTTCAAAAGCACAATCGTTCCATTTTTAGTGAGATCCCTTGTTTTACTTATGACCCTGACCTTTAATAACCGCTACCGCAACATGTTGTCGAGGCGAAATGCAATGATTTCCGAAGATTGGCTTCTAAAGCCTGCTACATGCAAAAGGAACGAGTGGTGGAGTGCAGGAAGGTCTGTGCAATTACCTTGTTTTAACTTATAATGGTCCATTTTTATCTGTGGTTTGTTAGTCTTGATTGGAAATCACAGGAATGCGTGGGTGGGTTTTTGTTGTTGTTATTATTAGGGTGTAATGGGTTGATATAGATGAAACTTCACATCAAATGACATGGAAACAGGGAACCAAAAGTAGTCTGCAGAATTTATCGATGTGTAAAATTTCCAGCACAGTATCACGTGACCATTTACATCCAATCAAATTGCAGAAAACGCGTTCAATTCATAAAAATTGGAATTATTATGTTATAAATGCGACATAGCTCATGTTTAGCTAGAATCATCAACATGTGTCACTCGGTGTTTTAAATAACTGATTGTATTACATTATGACAGTCTATGACAAGAGTCTAGTGATACCGATACTTTTCAGGCCACACTATTCTCTGTCTGTCATATCAATTGTTATTAATTCCACGTCCAAAGCACACGTTATATTTCCTCAAGATTGTATAATTTTTATCATTGAGAGCCTATTAATAGTTTACCACAAATGCTCAATCTCCATTTTTAGTACTTCGTCACAATATTATATTTTACAAATGGCGCCTACATGTAAATTGTTTTACGGAAACTCTACAAGGATGTTGTTCTGTCTACCTGGTACCAAAGTTTTTTAAGATAGATCACAATGCTAACGTTCCGTGAAATAAATATATCTTCCCTGAAATAAATATATCTTCTGGCCCACTTCAGATAGCGCGTAGCACACTGGCATAGAGGGAATTCTTAGACTGAACATTTCACGAGAATGGAACCATGTGGTCCACAGTACCTAAGAGAGATAACACTGCCAGAACTTGATATTGGTAAGAGAGAGACTCTCAAAAGTGATTTTGGCTTTTTGGCAAAAGAAATAATGAGACATGCAAATCGTGAGTTAAATATGCATTAATTATTCCAATATGTGACCAAGTGAGTCAACATTTAAATGGCTGATATAAACTAGAATTCTTACCTGTTGCTTATTTCTGATTTCAATTTACATTCAGCTTCTTCTTCAACTAGCGCAATTAATACAGCTATACCAGAACACGATCTTGATTTCAGCAATAAAGTAGGATGCGTTTCCATTAGAGAAAGACGTAGTGAATTTGGGTTTTAATTTTTATTTTACAACCTTGAATCTCTCTATGCCTCTACCTGAACCAGACTGTCAATCTGACTCACCATCTTGCTACACCTATATATGCATGCTACCGGATTAGACCTTCGCTGGTAGATATTGTTATTCTTCTGCCATGTCAAGTCAGCAGGGTATGAAAAACACACTAGCAGTAGTACATTTCCAATCTGTTGTACGGTCTTCCTACCAGATAGATAAAAAAGATGGATATGTTTTCTACCCAAAAATATGTAAAGAAACCAGACCTAATGACACATGGTTTGAATTATATGGATCAGGGATAACCTTTCAAGTACCTTCCTCCTGTCGAGCCCGATGGTCGAAAATGGAATTTAATTTCTTAGTGATTCAATTAATTGTTTCGAATACTTGGTTTCAATTACCATGGCAATAGTATCATACATGAAACATTTATAGCATTTGGATCATTTGAATCATTGCGGAATTTAGTGTTATTTCCTCCCAAAGATAACGTGCTCCGCATGAGTTGGTGACAACACAACGATAGAAATCAGTTTTTAAAGCAACAGAAGCCAAATATGTATTAAATAAAACATTTTGCCACTTCTTCTACTGGAATAACAAGTAGTTAGCAAAACGATGATACCCATTAATGTCTGTTTGATTCTAACCCTGATTATTATTATTATTTATCGTATGCATTGCATGTCCAGCCATTTAACAGCATCATCATCAGCAAAGTGCAGAGCCTGGAGCCCACCGGGAAGCTTTGTCAGTGGACAGTTGTTCACAATGTGTGATCTGGTCTGTAGAGCACCACAGCTACAGGAAGAGTCAGTGGCCTGGCAACATCAGACAAGGTTGACTGCACAAAGACCCTGTCCTGTCTGGAAACGGTTCAGCTTGGTCCACAGATGTCGTTGAAGGTTGAATCCAGGAGGCAGAAAGATGGCTCGGCTACGAGGGATTGGTTTACAACATATGCTGAACATCACTCATCACTCCATCCCGAGATAGTTGTCATATTCTCTGGCAACGGACCTAACCAGATTGGATGTCTTGAAGCCAAGTGGACTGCTGGATTTGAGGTGATGTGAATGTACATTGGAAGTTTCTCACTGGCATAAACCTTAGCCAGCAATTTTGTGCTTGCTTCCTGGCGACGGAGATGTGGAGGCGGAATGTTGCTGAGTACCGGCAGCCATGCTCAAGGAGTGAACGTAGTGTTCCAGAGATTATGTGCATTTTTGTTGTGTAGAGGTGGACGTCAGTTAGCTTGGTATGGGACGATCGAGGCCAGACAGGAGCGCAATACTCTGTTGTTGAATAATAGAGGTCCCGTGCTCATGTATTCAGTGTCTGAGCACTAGCCCCCCATGTTGAGCCAGCCAGTTTGCGGATATGATTTTCACTGCTACAAGTAGGTTCTTCGCATGGTTCTGATATTCTTATATTTCTATACGTTATGGATCCTAATCAAATTATGTCATAAAAGACTCAGTTATCCGTCTTTCACTGGCCTGGTTACTAAACGAATTCCGGTCAGTGAAGCATGAGACTACTAAAGTGTTCCTTCCCACCAACACAGAAATTGTGTTTCCGTGATCAAGTCCCAGAGGATAAAGAACACACTCATGGGCAGCATTTATTTGAATATCAGATTGTGTATTTCATGCTTATTAACTGTGTAAATTGTCACAGTGTGGGGTCTCAACAATTTTAACTAAGGTTTTGCAGGAGGTACAGAAGTCTGCTAACCACTTGCAATGAGTGAAGCACGCAAAGACAATGCTTATGTTGTTCCGAATATATGAGTATTATGAGGCTCTTAATGGAGTTCTGTGAGCATGGGCCTAAACTTATATTGTTACAGTTATCTCAATAATTCAATTAGCATTGAACTCTAACGGAATTATGCCAGGAAGGGAATATATTAGTTAGCCTTATTTTTTCCTCTGGTATATCGGCTAACCTAAATCTGCTAAACTCTTACAGTAAAGATACGCACGTAAACCTCAAGCTTCCATTGCTCCAAGTATATCAAGATCAGGAGGGACTTATTTGCAAAATACCTTACATACATTGTATAGAAACTCGTTACATGGCCAGTGACTACCCTGGCATGTCGGTGAACAGAATGATATTTAGTGAATTTAACAGTATGGAAACTGAAAAATGCACTGAAAGACATTACGTAGTCTTTCTATTAATGTGACATCCAAAGATATATTTCTCCCTACTTCTGTCAAACTGGTCTGCTTGAATTTTTCGATGTATTATGAGCTCAACCGGATGAGAGACCTCCGGTTATGTTTTTTTCAAATGATCTACACCATGATCCATGGACAACGTGTGCTACACGTATTTTGGGAGCAAACCTCAACGGTGTACGAGACAAGAGACACGCTAAAATTTGTTGGTTTTGCTTTTTCTTATTAGGTTGCTAAAGACTATAGAGTTGTAACACACCTACATATGGGTGATACGGTATGCACATATAAGAATGGTGCGTGCGAGTAATAGAATTCTTATATGCATCTGTTTATGATAGGGGATTTACACAGAGGGTCAGAATTTTTTAATGGGACACGAGGAATTGGTTATGTAAGAGATGTAATAATCAAACGAGGATTTGTAGAGCATTTTATTCAAAATTCTTATCAGTCATTTGGAGTATTCTCACCCAACAATTCAATTCAATAGTTTATTATCATATGCATTTACATGCTTATAAAATGCATATTACTTGTTGGTTATCAAATGCTACATGCAATACGTTGCACATACACACAAATGGCAATCGTCATGAGCTGAATAAGAGACGATGGACAAATGTACAAAATCTTTGTAATTAATTATTATACAATTAATACTATATCTCTTAATTTAATCACATTTCGCTTGTGACATGCTAAAACAAATTGATAATCATTTTCAATATCTTGGCTGGCACAGAGCACGCAATATCCTTCACTTCTATTGTTTTCATGTATCACAGTTTCAGGATGCAGATTATGTGGGGGCATTAGGAGTGTTGTCAAAGCTTATAATTGTATATGGTTACGCAAACATTTTAAATAGTCTTCGAGGTCTCAGTCGGCTCTTATATGCTTAAATATAGTCCGTTTGTTAGAAGTTTGTAATTTATTATTCCAGTCTGATATAAAAGCATCTGTAACTCTTTCTTTCAAATTTTGTATAAACTAAAATACGTTAGCGAATAAGGAAACATCCACACTTCACCAAAGTCAAAACTGCTTTAAGTATCTTTAATTACTTTGATCAAATTGACACTATTATTTAATTAATTTTAATCATATAACTGTCTATATGCAGTTCTCAGCATAAAATATAGATTTTTGAATTCTAATGCAACATTTAAATAACTTAACAAGCCTTGGATAGTTAGATGTGATTCTTCCAAGTTCACAGTATACACCGACCTTAAAAATAGATATTTTATATTTAGGAAATATTTTATATACCTTCGTTGTACACGTTCAATTCGTCATATTAGTGAAAACTTGATACCTATGATGCCTAATTCAACACTGGAACAACATAACTATCAAACATTTTTAGACATTCATTACAATTTAAATAGCATTTGTTTGTTCAAATTGCAAATAAGAATATTCTTAGTTTTTAGTGCTTTTAATGTCCGAATGATCATCTGGCATATGTGCAATTAAATCGTTCCACAATAGCTTGGTCACGTTGTATATTGACATGTCCAATACTACACGTACACGGTGTTTTGTAAACATTGCAGCAACATATGTGAGAAACTCTTTACCTGGATCGACTTGCAATAATCGTGGTCATGTATATCGTCTCCCTGCATACATACCTTCAGTACACCAGCAACTCTTGGTGCATATTTTATCATTAATGACTCATCCTCGTTGTATATGCTTGCAATCGACAATGGTTAACGCTTACTACTACTAGTGCGCGCGAGCACGCACAAAGTCCTGTGGAAGAAATAAGAAATCAGCATATGAACCTCATTTAGTACTTGCACATTAAACCATCGGGGAGTTAAAGATCTCTAACACTGGTATGTACATTTGCCACAATGCTCGTTTGATTAACCATGCAAGAGCAAGCACAATGAATGACATTTGTTGCGCTTGCTGTTTTTTTAAATAGCGCTTCACCTCTATAATGACCGCGAGGACTGTTATATATTTTGTATAAGATCAACTCAGTAACCATGTTTGTTTGTATCAGTATATTTTGCCTTTAATGGTAGACTTCAGGACCAGAATATCTACGGTGCTCCAAGAGCAATTTTAGTCTTCATTCCCCTTTGATGATCCATCTTGCGGTTCATTCTCCGGCACCTGCTGTCGCAATCGCACTGAAGTCATGAATGAGATCAATATCAGCTCGATGGCACACGGATATCGTTTGTTTTACTGTAAACAAGGTTATGTTGGTAACATGCAGCATCAACACGATTTACGGTTGCTTCCCCTGGCTTTGGTTGGCTATTATAATTAAGTTGTATAGGTCGTGAACACCTTCATTCACGACCGAAAAACAGGGAGAAGAGGCGCCTACACCGACACCTGACTACACGAAATACGTGCATAACAACGAAATACGTGCATAACAACGTGCATATGAGTTAGAACAAATGCTAAGAGAGGAACAAACGTATGCACCCGTATATTCACCTCTACCTCCACGGGCACAAATACATGTACCAACACAAACAGAAGGAACACGAAGACTATATTTAAATTCTTTCACAAAATCCAACGTAATGGGTTAGTCCAAAGCTCAATGGTCACTTTAGTAGTTCCAGTGAATATTTTAAATAAATAATGCCTCTACAAATTACGTATGATTCAACAACACAGCTGTAAACTCAATCGTTTCAGAGACTGGTCTTATACTATTTATACTCATTTTCACCAGAATTGCGAAGTAAAAGAATCTGAAACATTCCAAAAGAAATTAAAGTCTAATTGTAAGTGAGGATGGACCTACAATGTTCCAAACGCAAATGCTATGTAAACAATATATTCCGAATTTACAATCATGGACAAATCTTAGCTATATAAACATACGGTTTACATTATCTAAAATACAATGTACAATCATTCACAAACGTTAGGCACACAAGAGACGTGAAGCTGGGGGATATTTGGTTGATATTTCACTCCAAGTGTCCTATAAATCTAAAATAATATCAACACATCAGGACATGTGGGTCGGGTTGTAAGGCTGAGAGTTAACTCTATTTACACCACATACATTAAAAATAACATGGCATTTAAAGTATTGGTATAAAGCAATTTGATATACCAGTACTATTGGTATATCAAATTGTGATCCACCCATAGTGCAATAATACGCATATTTAAGCATTATAGCGACCGTCTGCAGTTGATTCTAGATCAATGATGAATTTCCACATATTAATCATTAGTGACGTACGAAAATAACGATAAAAAGTATTAATAATCCTCGTTTTCTAAATGAATTTAATATGGTACACATTTTCATCAATCCTTTCTGATTTTTGTTCCCCCTCCACTCTCATTCATAACGGACAAACTATGCAGAAATGTGGAGTGAGAGAGAAAATGAATTTGGGCTGGATTGAAACCTTGAAATAGAAACTACACCAAGTAACCTACAAGAATATGGTTCGTCGTAACAATACGCGTGCACTTTCCTTGGGATTTATCTACAGTGTTTGTCAATGATACAAAGTTGCAAACCAGGTCGCCATTATAAATTCCTCGGTTACGTGGTACACATACTGTGATGTTTTTAATGTCATGTTTTGTCTTTGTTTCTTAAACATACTATAATTTTCTAAACATCGATTATTATTAGTTAAATATGAAAATGTCCAAAGGCCCACCCCACCTCTCTCTCTCTCTCTCTCTCTCTCTCTCTCTCTCTCTCTCTCTCTCTCTCTCTCTCTGGACCATCGTAGCAAGATACTGGCTAATATCTATGAAATGACAAATGTAGAGAATTTTAATTTGTGTCATCCCACGATATCTCTGGTCTTACGAATGATGGTAAAAGTTACGTCCAACCGACCAAAGTGTGTGTGTGTGTGTGTGTGTGTGTGTGTGTGTGTGTGTGTGTGAGAGAGAGAGAGAGAGAGAGAGAGAGAGAGAGAGAGAGAGAGTTTTAAAGTCAAACCGACCAGTGAAACAGAGAGAGAGAGAGGGAGAGAGAGAGTTTATTGTTGGTGGTACTAGAGCAGAATAATGACTTTGATCAACTGTAAATATATTAAAATATTTTAATTACCTCTTTTTCGTTCGTCATTTCGCTTAGTTTATATTCCACATTAATTTCCAAGCGCCGGTACGTGAATGGCAGCGTTCATGTGAATGGCGTAGCTAACTATGTGTTTTTGTAGTACTCTACTTTTATCATTAACACCATCTTTCATGTTTATATCATAAGTATGTATTATATTCATTTCATGAATGTGAAGAAGAATAGAAACCAAAAAAGAAAACAATGAACTTATCAATAAGCAAAGGTAATTGTGAATAGCCACAAAAGGCATAGAACTACATTTTGTAGCGGACACATTCGGGGATGTGAGGAGTTCATTCACTCGGTCAATACACAGCTGCCTGTCGTGAATCTGAACTCCGTTCAAAAGGCAAATATATGTAATTGTATGTGATATAAATAAAATATATGTACAGTATGTACGCTGTATCAATGATATACCACTCGTTCTATAAATTTTTCATTGAAAGGAAACTCAGCAAGCTTCGTTTCCTTTTACTATGCATATATTCTATATGTATACTATAAATCTAAAATATTATCAACACATCAGGAGCTGGGGGTTGGGGTGTGAGGCTGATAGTTAACTCTAAGCATACTATAAATTTAAAATATTATCAACACATCAGGAGCTGGGGTTGGGGTGTAAGGCTGAGAGTTATCTCTATACTATAAATCTAAAATATTATCAACACATCAGGAGCTGGGGGTTGGGGTGTAATGCTGAGAGTTATCTCTATGCTATAAATCTAAAATATTATCAACACATCAGGAGCTGAGGGTTGGGATGTAAGACTGAGAGTTAACTCTATACTATAAATCTAAAATATTATCAACACATCAGGAGCTGGGGGTTGGGGTGTAAGGCTGATAGTTAAATCTAAGTATACTATACAGCTTAAAATTCAGGTATTGTCTTGTATCTTGCATTTATGGAGTGCAATATATCGTCCATTACCCTATTTTGACGCCGTGTCATAAACTCCTAATTCTTCGAGAGAACTCATCTTTCAATGATATCACAACCAGAACAATTGTTTACACTGATGAAAAGAGTCACAAAGACTGAACAACTTGTCGAAAATCCTATACATTGCATTAATAACGAATTTGTCACAGGAGTAATCATTGATATATCATCTGATCTTCTGTTTTGTCTTCTTTATTGAAGAAGTTTTGTCTTCATGTATTCTGCTATTCCTACAATGTAAGACGTATCACATGTTATTTATGCTTTAGTGCTACGTCTTACTACCCAAATAACGGCCTTGTATAGCGTGTTCACATCGGAACGAGTAGTCAAATTTTCAGGAATATTTTACACACTTGGTAGCCCATGTCGACATTGTTCCACAAATTGATATGTAATTAATATACTTATTGTGCTGTTTTTATCCTGGTGGAATCAAAATCTGACGCTAGCAGATGGATGCACTTTCATGTTCCTTTCACATACATTTGAATTTGTTGAAATACGACGGTAGTCGAGGTATGTCGAAGTATGTTCAAGTAGGTTCATGTTGGGGATATGTTTACAGTTCCAATAGGCATAATATATTTTTATTCGTTCGTTAAAGAATAACATTTCAACTTAACCCGATTTCGGCCTTCACGGCTTTCATCGCTATCCAGCCAGCTTAAATGTAGGCCAACGAAACTTGAAAACAGGTCCATTTCTTTGGTGACAATTTGAATTTATTAGAGACAAGACATCAAGAGTAAGTAATGTCTGACTAAAACAGTATGACTTTACTTTGCAGAAAAGCGTCCTTATTGGTTGCTAGTTGTGTGAGATATTCCTGAAAATTTGACTTTTGTTACAATTTTAGTCGACATCAAGACACGCTACACAGCGCCGTTAGTAAGGCTGTAAGAACCAGACGCCCAAAACATAAATATCAGCGTCGAAGTCTTACATGTAGGACTAGTATTCTGCATGTTTCGACGGTAACATAAAATAGGGAATACTACAGTTGGCGTGCCTTATAATTTAGCCAATGATTATTTTTACTGAACATTTCAAACGGTGCGAAACCTAATCAATGTTTGTATAGTACCTGTTGTTCAGTTTTGATATGCCATTGCAATTAATATGTGATTTTTCTTTTTTATTTGACTTGCTTCGAGCACATGTTGACAACCTTTTGCCATGCGGTATGCCTCTGTGACTCTCCAAGTGTTCAGGACTTAATATAAGTTCCGAACTATCGCTAGTAGCAGCGTTGGTAAAGATAGTATTTACCTTGAAAAAAGAACTGATTTTACTTTTTCTAAGATATAATTGTATGATGATAGGGTAAAATATTAATTTGGCCATTTCTTTTATAGATTCATTGTTTGACACGATAGATAGGGCTTGTTGGAAGATAGCATATTAAATTTACCATTTCTTTATAGTGTAACGGGGGCAATTCTTTACAAAACCTAATTAGGGGTTTCTACACTTGATGGAAAAAGGGGGGCGGGGCTAATGCACACCAGTGATGTTAGTGGACGAACCGACGGAGTGAAGCCTTCAAATAGTCCCCACGTATTTCATTTATTTTAACCAAGGATGGTTTCTAATCAAAGGGTATTCGGTGATATAATTTAGTAAATGGAGAGAGAGAAAGAAAGTCAGAACGTTCTAAAAGTAGAACAACAGAGAGACGAAAAAGAAAGCTCATTTCATTAAAGTGAATTTATTACTTACTGAAATCAAGAAGCATAGATAAAATTCCAATGAAATTAATAAGGTTTATTTAGAGCAAATAATTAGTTAAATAAGCAGTTACAAATGAAGGATATGTTTTAGGTGGATGGAGACTAAACTCAGGAAGGAAATTAGGAAAGTATAAAATAATCTGACAAATGATGTAATTAATGGGGCCAAGCTGAATTTCTTACCATCTTGTACGCCAAAACAAACCAGACGATTATATCGTCTCGATAGCGTAACTCTTTAGACACACAAGTCTGATCAAACGCCGAACAATGGAGACTGTACAAAGCTTCAACAACCGCAAACGGTGATTCTGCCCGACCCGACGCTGGACCCGTCTAAAACATATATAAAATGAAATGTATACACGCGCCGCGACCGGACTATCCGACATGCGCAGAGAGTGGACGCGTGCGCTGACCGGTAAAAATGATCCTACCTTAACAGAGCTTACGTAAACACGTCATGTAGAAATGGGGGGGGGGGGGGGCGAGTAACTTTGAATTTCAGTGTAAAAAAGTCCTACGTTAGCCACATCGTATATTAAAGAACTACTTCATGTAAATTACACATTAAATTTCCATCCACCATCACATTCCCGCTCCCCCTTTAAACCCATTGTACTCCGCACATTGCGTCTAAGAGAGTAACTTTACCATTTCAAGATATGAATTGTTATTTCATTCACAATAAACTAACATGCATGGGAGGTTACAGCTTGATAACATTCTGATTTACATTATTAAAAGGGATGGACATAGATCACATGCCAATTATTCTTATACATTTTTACCAAATATAACTATCACACTGTAACTGAGAGAATGACATTCATGTAGATTTACTTCAATGAATTTGTCAATAGTTTTTTTGCTTTAAATTTCACTTCAAATTATTACTTCATGACTAATTTCAATACAGTACTATTTAAAACAAAACTATGAAAATTACAGCACGATCTTCAACAATAGAGAATAATTTTAGGCTGCTTTGAGAAGTTATAATAGTTAATATCAGTCAGGAACGGATAATCGTTGTGTAGATCATGTAACGAATTTGGATATTCAACATTTACTTCAACGAAATATGAATAATCTGCATTAGAAAAATCTTTCGTTATGTCATTTGTATCGTTGAGAAATTTGGTTGCTGTTATCCAAGTATCGCAAGCATATGGCATCGACTGTGACATTGCCCAACTATAGAAACTATTTTTGTTCAGATAGAGTATAAACGATGATGGTTCGTCATTGAATCAAATACAGATCTAAATAATCTCCTAAAGTTTTGCAATCGAATTTATCCCAAACGTCAAGAGGGTGTGAGTACTCAGCGTCTGTTATATTTGAGTTACTCAATGACGAGTAAAATTGTGTTTTATCAGGTAGGGACTTTTCATTACGTGTTTCAAAATTATCGAGATATTCATATGGAAAGATGTCTTTGTGCTTCATTAGATCAACTTTATCATCAAAATATTTTGTTAGCTCTGGGAAATCTTTACAATTGTCCGCTAGTGAATCTAATGAGCTATTCATACATTGCATGCTATCAATAAAACGCAGCGGACCGATGGTCAATGACATAAGTTTTTCTTTGTTATTTGGAATACCGTTTATTTTACGATCTTGACATAATCTTATAATATCAGGTTGTCCTAAGGCTCTGATAATAAAATGACTGTTGTATCCTCTAAGGTTATGCGCAATACAAGGTATAAATGTTGAGTTAAATTTTAAATTACAACTATTATGAGCAGCTCCACGATAATTTCCAGTTATATGACAGTGACCTCGAACTTTAGGTTGTTCATCAGATATAAATGGCTCCTCACAAATACGACAAGATGTTGCTGTTTGAAAATTATTTTCTTCCTCTAGCGTTGACGGCCGCATTGGAGGTATATTTTTCAAATAGTTATTTATTTTTTCAGCTTCCTCAAACAAACATTTTATCAACCAAACGGCTGCGTCCTCATCATTATCATTTGTTCTTCTGTATAATCTAACAGGTAAAGACAAACTAGAATCGACAATGCATGTAACTTTATACGCAACTGATACAGCGACATGTGTATGTGTGTGAATCGTCAAACGAGATCCAGCTGTGCTAGTTTCATTTGCGATAGATGTTTGAATTGCCTCAGAATCGTAAGTGATTGTAAATGGTATAATAAACTTTCTTTTATAGTTTATAAACTTTAAGATTTTATTCTTCTCAGCTGGAAGTGTTGTTCTTTGATTATAAATGCAATATTTGAGATGTGATTGTAATACTTCTTGATTATAAAACCCGTGGAGACACTTATAACAAAAGTAATATTTTTCTCGATGTTTGTTATTTAGTTTGCTTGCAAGTCCGTTAAAGTTTTTGATCCAACAATAATGTTTCTTATACATGAGTAAATTTACAGTTTTAGGTCCTCCATACTTTGATATCCGAAGTGGAAATCACTTTAATGAATCATCTAGTCCATAAACGTTTATACCACCAGGCAACATTTTTTTTTTTTTTTTTTGTTATTTTCTTCGATTTTATTAAGTTTAGAAAATGGCGTTGGAAAAGTTATATCATCTAAATTTAATTTTGAAATATGTGGTTTATATTTAAAATTTTTATTTGGATTTCGATCAGCTGGAAATAACGCTGCAAGTATTTGCCACATTATACATTTGTTATCATCACTGATAACATTTACGCAACATTGTGTGTTTTTAATAGCTAGCGGTAATTCTACAAACTTTCCAGCTCCGATCGGATTATATTTATGTGTATGTATCAGAAGCATTATATCGTTGACGAAAATCCAGCCTGAACCAGATGATGCGTACTCATCTACTTGTTTAGAAAATTTTGCATTATTTTATCAACGAGAGAACCTATATCATCATTTGCAAAAAACAACAAAATGTTTTAATTTTAAGAAAGGCTTGGTGAATTTTTTATCATCAGTCGCATGCTGAAATAAAACCTGTAGTTCTGGAACTAATTGTATGGAGGTTCTTTTGATAAAATATATTTTATTACGTTTCTAATTACATCATCAAGTGGATCTTCATCTTCTCCTAAATCTACTTTATAAGTTTTATTAAAACCCGCAAATGAAGAATCAGTTAACAATATTTTAAGTTTACTTTCTCTTATGGTTTTAAGGTCGCTCTTAAGTTTTTCAAGCTCGAGATTTGATCTTGGATATTTTGTATCTTCTCTGGTTATTTGTTTATACTCGTCCATGATCTTTTTAACAGTTTTATCTCGAGTAAATTTAGTCGGTTTTAGCAAGCCGCGATGATGCCTAATTTTTTCAACTACGGGGTAGAAAAGTAGTTTTTGCTTTTCAGTTTTTATTTAAATTTAGATGATATAACTTTTCCAACGCCATTATCTCAACTTAGTAAAATCGAGGAAAATAACAAAAAAACTGTTGCCTGGTGGTATAAACGTTTATGGACTAGATATTTCATTCCAGTGGTTTCCACTTCGAATATGAAAGTATGGAGGACCTAAAACTGTAAATTTACTCATGTATAAGAAACATTATTGTTGGATCAAAAACTTTAACGGACTTGCAAGCAAACTAAATAACAAACATCGAGAAAAATATTACTTTTGTTATAAGTGTCTCCACGGGTTTTATAATCAAGAAGTATTACAATCACATCTCAAATATTGCATTTATAATCAAAGAACAACACTTCCAGCTGAGAAGAATAAAATCTTAAAGTTTATAAACTATAAAAGAAAGTTTATTATACCATTTACAATCACTTACGATTCTGAGGCAATTCAAACATCTATCGCAAATGAAACTAGCACAGCTGGATCTCGTTTGACGATTCACACACATACACATGTCGCTGTATCAGTTGCGTATAAAGTTACATGCATTGTCGATTCTAGTTTGTCTTTACCTGTTAGATTATACAGAAGAACAAATGATAATGATGAGGACGCAGCCGTTTGGTTGATAAAATGTTTGTTTGAGGAAGCTGAAAAAATAAATAACAATTTGAAAAATATACCTCCAATGCGGCCGTTAACGCTAGAGGAAGAAAATAATTTTCAAACAGCAACATCTTGTCGTATTTGTGAGGAGCCATTTATATCTGATGAACAACCTAAAGTTCGAGGTCACTGTCATATAACTGGAAATTATTGTGGAGCTGCTCATAATAGTTGTAATTTAAAATTTAACTCAACATTTATACCTTGTATTGCGCATAACTTTAGAGGATACGACAGTCATTTTATTATCAGAACCTTAGGACAACCTGATATTATAAGATTATGTCAAGATCGTAAAATAAACGGTATTCCAAATAACAAAGAAAAACTTATGTCATTGACCATCGGTCCGCTGCGTTTTATTGATAGCATGCAATGTATGAATAGCTCATTAGATTCACTAGCGGACAATTGTAAAGATTTCCCAGAGCTAACAAAATATTTTGATGATAAAGTTGATCTAATGAAGCACAAAGACATCTTTCCATATGAATATCTCGATAATTTTGAAACACGTAATGAAAAGTCCCTACCTGATAAAACACAATTTTACTCGTCATTGAGTAACTCAAATATAACAGACGCTGAGTACTCACACCCTCTTGACGTTTGGGATAAATTCGATTGCAAAACTTTAGGAGATTATTTAGATCTGTATTTGATTCAAGACGTTTTATTACTCGATGATATTTTTATAAATTTTCGCAAACCAATTATAAGCAAATATAAGCTAGGTTCAGCTTGGTATTTCTCGTCACCTGGACTGTCTTCGGACGCTTTATTTAAGTTAACAAAGGCTAAAGTTGATTTGATAACTGACGGTCAAATTGATAAGTATCATTTCATCGAGAAAAAGTATTCGAGGTGGAATAAACGTGATTTCAAAGAAATGTGCTCGTGCCAATAACAAATATATGAAAGATTTGAATAATGACGAACCATCATCGTTTATACTCTATCTGAACAAAAATAGTTCTATAGTTGGGCAATGTCACAGTCGATGCCTTATGCTTGCGATACTTGGATAACAGCAACCAAATTTCTCGACGATACAAATGACATAACGAAAGATTTTTCTAATGCAGATTATTCATATTTCGTTGAAGTAAATGTTGAATATCCAAGTTCGTTACATGATCTACACAACGATTATCCGTTCCTGACTGAGAAATTAGTTATTCCATATTCTTTATTGTCTAATGAGCAATTAAGTAAAAGACGAGGAAACCTTGCTCCGTTGAAAAGCTCGTAGCAAATTTGCTAAAGAAAAAGAACTACATTTGTCACTACAGAAATTTAAAACAAGCAATCGAACACGGTCTAATATTTAAAAAAATCCACAGAGTCCTTCGTATCAAACAATCAAAACGGATGGCCGATTATATCAAATATAACAACGATGGCCGTACTATAGCGATATCAGATTTTGGAAAAGATTTCTTCAAGCTCATGAACAATTCAGTTTTTGGAAAGACGATGGAGAATATTAGGAATGGTGTTGATATTGAAGTTGTAAAATCTGAAAAGCGTTGTGAAAAATTAGTCGCTTCTGAGAAATTTGCTGGTATTGTACCAATATGCGAAAATCTTTGTATGATATTAAAACGGAAATCTAACCTAATATTAGATAAACCTATCTATGTAGGCGCGTCAATTTTAGAGATTTAGATTTAAAAGTGGTTGATGTTTGATTTTCATTATAATTTCGCTAAACGTGTCTGGCCTAAATCAAATCTTTTGTTTACAGATACTGATTCTCTTGTCTATGAAATATTCAATGACGATGTTTTTCAAGATGTTTATAAACGTCGCGGTGAGTTTGATCTTTCTGATGTTGCTAAAGACAATCAGTTTCATGATCCAACTAACAAAAAGGTGATGGGGTTGATGAAAGATGAGTTTAATTTTAACGTTGTGACGGAGTTTGTTGGACTTAGAAGTAAAATGTATTCACTCGTCACAGCTGCGGGAAAAGAAACTAAAAAGTTAAAAGGCGTTAAAAAATCTGTTGTTAAAAATAATGTTACACATGACGACTGTCTCTTAGTTTTGTTTGATGATAAACCACATGTAGCAGAAATGACAACCATCCGATCTTATAATCATAGTATTAAAACCGATAAAGTTTTTAAGAGCTGACATACAAATTTCGCTGATAAACGTTATTGCGTAGACGGTGTAAATACTTTAGCGTCCGGTCATTATAAATCACTCTCAAGTTAGTTTAAAAATATTTCACTCATTTCATGAAACAGAGCCTTTTAGTACGGAAATTAATTTTTATCAGATAGAAGCTTCAGATTAGTCTAAGCGACCTTGTAAAATATGGAAAATAATATTTCAGAGCTCATAGCGAAGCGTTTAAAAGTCAAAATAACACTTGTTTTTATTAAACAGAGCCTTTGTAGTATGGAAATTAATTTTTATCAGATAGATGCTTCAGATTAGTCTCAGCGACCTTGTAAAATATGGAAAATAATATTTCAGAGCTCATAGCGAAGCGTTTAAAAGTCAAAATAACACTTGTTTTTATTAAACAGAGCCTTTGTAGTATGGAAATTAATTTTTATCAGATAGATGCTTCAGATTAGTCTCAGCGACGTTGTAAAATATGGAAAATAATATTTGAGTGCTCAGAACAGTCAGACTCAGAATGATGAATAAAACCTTCTTAAAAATATTTTTAAAAAATGAGTTAAGTGCACATAACTAAGCCTCAGAATGATAAAATAACATTAATATCAAAAACATTAAATTTCAATAATTGCTAGAACTTTCCAAACCAATAAACGCAATTACTACATGATTTATTTCATTAGTAGTAGTTCAAAAGAGAGTTGTGAGCAATATTTAGTACTAAAGTGAATTTATAATAGTCAAATCTTCATTCCGGCACTTACAAGATAATTTGTAAATGTGGATGGAAAAAAATGAGGTAATTTTGTCTCTACGAGAGTTATTGTCCTCATTTTTGGGGTAAATTAATTTTTCGATAGAAGCTTTAAAATAGCATAAAGAAACTTTTAAAGTAAGGAAACAGAAACTTTGGTATGGAAAAGTGCTCATAACCCCCTTTTCCACTACTACTTAAGTTTTGATCATGAGTTCACTGGTTCAATCTTCATGAACAACGGTGTATGGTTCCGCGGGATACCGTGGTGGGTGGTCTGTAAATGGTAGTGCCCCTTTCTTCAATCACTTGATGGCTCAGAAGGCTCCATCTGGTCTTTCTTCAAACTCGACTACTTCATCTCTTTGGACATAGAGATTCAGCCGGGAATAGTCATGGGAGTCTTTTTGGGATAGTGCAGCTCGCAGGCGTCTGTTGTCCTGCCCTAGCAACCTTCGGGCGTCTCTTTCCAACCCATCCTATTCCTAAGTTTTCTTTGCTTTTAGGACCCTCTCCAAGCCCATTTTCCAACTTCAAAATGACCTAATTGTGTTTTTCTGTCATAGTAAAACTTTTGTCTAGAGAAACTACTATTCAGATGTTCATAAGCGAAATCATATGCCTGCCTGAGGGTGTTTTGAACCCACTGAACATATTCGACAGGACGCATGTCCTCATCCTGTTGTGGAGTTCAACCAATCATAATATCTATTGGAAGGGCTATTTCTCGCCCGAACATCAAGAGATTAGGAGTGCATCCGCTACTTTCGTGAACTGACGTACGATACTCCATCATTACATAGGGTAAGTGGTCATCCCAATCTCGTTGGTGCTCATCAACAAACACTGAATGCATTTGTTTCAAGGTTCTGTTGAACCTTTCTACCATTCCATCTGATTGCGGTCGATACGGTGCCGTTCGAGTTTTGCATATTTTGAGTTTTTCACACAAGGAAGTAAATAAATTTGATTCAGATTCTCGTCCTTGGTCAGTGTTAATATACCGCGGACACCCAAAACGACAATTAAATTCAGTGACCAGTTTATCGGCTACCGTCTGCGCAGTGTGATCAGGTATAGCGTATGTTTCTTTCTATTTCGTAAAATAGTCGCCAACTACCATGATGTACGCATTTCCCACATTAGCTTCTGGTAGTGGACCAAGAATATCTAGAGTAATTCGTTCCAACGGATAACCAGTTCTCTGTCGCTGTAAAGGAGCTCACTTGCGACATGGTCCGGATTTGGCACGTGCACACAGATCACACATCTGGCACCATCTTGCCACCTCATCCGCTTGACCAGGCCAATAAAACCTCAGCCGAATTGCATTCAGAGTTTTCGTTCTACCAAGGTGTCCCCCAGTCTTACACTCATGTAGGTTCTTTAAAATATGACATCTTATCTCAGGAGGGGCCACCAGTAGCAACACTGATTGCTTACTATGAGTGGTCTCCCAATGCTTATATAACAGGCCGTCTTGGACCTCCAAACTAGTCCACTGTCTCAGCAGGGACTTCGCTTCCTGCCTCTCCCCAACGAATTGAGAGGGATGGGGTTTTTCAGCTCCTTCCTTTAATTTCAACACTAACCCTATACAAGGGTCATTCTGTTGAAACTCTCTCAGTTGTTCCACACTCCACGTGCCTAACCAATTCGACTCGCTTTCGGTATTACCGCTGGAGCCATACACCCCACGTGCAGTATTTTGCTCCTTCTCTACAGCAGCCTCTTCTGACTGTTGAGAAACTGTTCCGACAACAGTCTTGTTTACAGTCATTTTCTTTGTGCCAACACGCACGCAATCCTGACAATCTCCGCGTTAACATTTACACCGGATCCTGCTTAGTCCATCTGCTTTTCCGTGCAAAGAACCTTTACGGTGTTGTATTTCAACGTCATACGCATCTAATACTGATAACCTTCGCGCGACCATGCCTTCTGGTTCTTTGAAATGTTTAAGCCATTTCAGCGAACTATGGCCTGTCCTGACAATGAATTTTCTTCCCCACAAATAGTGTTTGAATTCTTTGAAAAATGTAACTACAGCTAATAATTCCCTATAGGCTGTGCAATAGTGCCTCTGTTATTTATTATTACTAGCATAGGCAATAAGTCACTCGTTATCATCTTGGAGATGCGACAAAACCGCTCCAATACCATACGAACTAGCATCTGTGTCTAAAATAAATGTTCCATCCCTGTTGGGATATGTCAGAATAGGTGCTGTTGTCAAAAGTGTTTTCATCTTATCAAAAGCCTCATGATGGGTTTGTGATCAAGTAAAGGATTTGTTTTTCTGAGTCAACCGAGATAAAGAGTATGCGATTGAGGAGAAGTTTTTAATAAACTTCCTAAATAGGAAGCTGTACCAAGGAAGCTTCTTACTTCCGTCACATTGCTCGGTGTTGGCCAATTCTTAATACTCTCTACCTTCTTTGGATCGCATCTTATACCGTCTTCGGACACAACGTGTCCTAGATAGGAAACGTGCTTTTGAAACAAACTACATTTTGATGGTTTAAATTTTAAGTTGACCTCACGGAAGCGCTCGGAGACTAATTTCAAAATTTCCAGAGCAGACTCAGACGTATTACTAGTCATGATAATGTCATCTAGATAAGCTAAACACTGCTCGAAAGTCATTACGTGTAGCACGATTTGGACCAAACGCATAAAAGAAGCAAGCGAGTTAGATAGATCAAACGGCAACACCTTAAACTGAAATAGTCCTTTGTAACTAGCAAAGTCTGTTTTCTCTCCATCGTTTTCATCTAACGCTACCTGACACTATCCACTAGCAAGATCTAAAGTGGAAACCCACTTCGCCCCAGAGAGTGCGTCTAGGGAATCGTCCATTCTAGGAAGCTGATACACATCTTCACGAGTTACAGAGTTCAATTTCCTATAGTCAACGCAAAATCTAGGAGTTACATCTTTCTTAGTTACCAAAACGATAGGCGCAGCCCAAGGGCTATCACATGGTTCTATTACATCTTCAGCAAGCATTCGGTCAATCTCTTTTTCCACAACATCTTTCTGAGATAATGGTAATCTACGAGGAGACAGCTTTATAGGTTTACTGTCACCAGTGTCTATTGCATGTTTTACTTATCGGTTCTCCCTAACATACAATCAGTTCCTACAAAGACATCGGCGTACTCGGCTATGAGTTTCTGCAACGAACTCTTTTCTTCGACTGAAACCTTTTTAGATACTCCGTCTGCCAAAGGTTTAAGATGATTTGGTACTGGTTTATCTGAATTGCAAGGTGTCTCGAGTTTTGAAACAATCCCAGAGCAAACACTCTGCACAGGATGTATTTGACGTATCGGTACCCCTTTCTTCAGTGTGATGGGTTCAGAGGTAAAATTCACTACGGAAAAAAAACACTTCCAAATTTTCGAGTTGTACTAAAGACTTCGGCAAAATCAAACCAGTTTCATCTGAAAATTTTTTGAGAGGTTCGACGATGCCTTCTCCGGTTATTTCCCGTTCTGCCTCTAGGTTTCCTTTAACAAACATATTTGATTTTGGAGGGATAGCGATTGAGTCCGTGACATGTATTCTTGCACAGGAAAAACTATTTTCCCTTTCCAATCTGATTTTCAGCTTTCTTACTTTCAAAATGCCCTTCTTCAAATTTAAGTTGGCATTATTTTTCTCTATAGAATCCAAACCAATTATTTCAGGTAACCCGTCTAGATCAGCAACTATTGTGTTGCTTTCAAACTCTCTACCACTAATCTTAAATTTGAAGACTGCTTGCCCATAAATGTTTAATAAACCTCCGTCTGCAGCGGTTAGTTGAGAGCATGCAGGTTTTAAATCAGGATTTCCCGACACAAGTCTTTGAAAACCTTGTTTAGAAATAAGTGTTATAGCGGACCCAGTATCCACTAAAAATTACACAGACGTTTGACACATTTCGACAGAAACAAACAAACAGGATTTAGCAACAGCAGTTAATCTTAAAGTTGGCCTTTCATTGTCTTTATTACTCTTCTTACTGCATTCATAACAGTGGACCAAACTTTCGGCCTCAAGATCAGCCCGTTCTAGTTTATCTCAACACCATTTTTAGCCGATTGTTCCGGCTTCACTGATTATCTAACATACTATTGGGTCTATTCGGGTGCTTTTTCGTGGGGCAGTCCCTACTCATGTGACCCAATCCATGACAAGTATAGCACTCTATCTGATTTGCTCTAGCAGTCTGCCGATTTGCTCGATATGTAGTATTCCTATTCTTCTTTTGCATATTCCCAGTTACCATATATATCTGTCTTGTATGTTCAGTCCACCGATTCTTGGAGAGCTCTAACTGCTCTTGTAAGGTTATCAGTATTCGAACGCGTGTCACTCTCTTTGCTTTCTTTCTTACTACCTGGTTCGGTATTGCTTTGGGGCAGGTCATGTTTAGACCTAAGAGCTCTGACGGGCATCTTCTTATTTACAGGTTTCTGTAAATTTGGCCAAGTCCCTTCAAAGACCTCATAGTCAATGGCACTGGCCAATGCATCATCTAGAGTTTTAGGATGCCCATATTGAACATGCTTTCTAATTTCCTGACTCCGTAGCCCACATATGTATTGATCTATCAATATGTCTTCCCTAGCCGAAACGAGAATCGTCGGAAATGCGCGACAGGTTAGTCTCCTCAGTGCATAACCATAGTCTGCAGTGGACTCGAATTTTTGTCTTCGTCTATTTCTAAACTCACATCTATAAGCAGTTTCCCTTTCTATTGGGCTGAATCTTGTTCTAAAGCAGCTTTAAGAAAGTCATAGTCCCCTATTTTAGTTCGGTCTAAGTCACGTAGTAACCGTTGTGCTACTCCTCTTAAACTCATTGCAAGTTGTTGAGCCCTTTCACTTTTATTCCACTTATCCCAATTAGCAACTTGCTCAAAAAGTACAATATAATCCTGCCATTCCACGTTTTTGCCATCGAATTTGTCAGGGTCTTTCTCTTTCCTAAATCGTTCTGTACCTTCTAAGTATTTATTTTACCCAAATTCATTCGCTTTGTTTGAATCCTTGTGACTGAAATCACCGCCAGAATGATCGTACGCAGCACAATTAGAATTGAGTATTACCGAGTTCACGCCCCGCACACTTGACCTTGAATTGGGCACACTGTTACACACGACTCGGGATTCCTCCGCTTCTGACGTCACGTGGCCACTATCTACCCCCCCTCCCCAAGAGTTAGTAGAAGTTGAACGCGCAGACTCCTTTGTGCAATAACCATGACACCAAAATGACTGTCTATAAAATTTTTGAATTTTTGTGCAGGAAAGAGGTCCATGAGGGTGACACCATGAGTTACCGCACATGACTGTCTATAAAAGTTTTGAATTTGTGTGCAGGAAGGAGGTCCATGGGGGTGACACCATCAGTTACCGCACTGCGTGACACCAACCCTAGCTGACGCCACTGACGAGAAATATTGCACAATATATTGTCGTCCAAGGCAGCATCTCGAGCCATGGAGAGCTTCATAGCCTACGAATTGTTTCTGTCGGCACGAAGGAACTGTGACTCCCGTTTTTCTGTTTTTCGGAAAGGAAGCGACGTTTCAACAGTGGACCAGGAAGCAGCGTTATCGCACGGCGGATTGTGTACATTCTGCCTTTCAGCGTATTTGTCCACAAAATAACCGTGTTTATTTTCATTGAGTGTGTCCTGATGATACAATTCATCACTTTTAATAGTGTTATTATGTATGCATTTGTGTGCGACTGAACTTCGGATCGAAGATCCACTTGTTTGTGTGCCTACACATGCATCACGGTTGGTGTGTGTAAATGTTGCAACGGATTCAGGTGGATTACTGGCACGGATGCCATTCTTACCCTCTGTCGGTGAGTACATTTCATATTTCCTAATCTTTAATTCACTATCTGGAACGCGCAATGGTACTGCATCCTGAAGATTTGCTGCCTTGCGCCTGTAGAGGGATTCGACCTTGACATATTGCGGCTGAGAATCTAAATGCAGCCTTGACCTTATAACGAAATGTTTTGCCAGTAGGTGTGTCCACAGTTGTCTGACGTTTGTTTTAATAAAGTACGATGAAATCTCTGACAACACTAAATCACCTTATCGGTACTATAAATTAATACAAGGAGTGCAAGCGTGACCCCAGCCTCCGCTCGATTCGTATTTTGTCACGCGTCTTTTATCACTTCAGAATCGCCAAAAGACTGAAAAGCTACACATATCCATTCAAAATACAGTAATGTACCAACGCATAACTCTCGGACGACCATGGCATAAATCTATTCCGGCGAATTAACCTTTATTTTCACCATGACGGCCACGAAGGTCTTTCTACAGCACACCATCAGGCGGAAGTAGCCTATTTCACCAGATTCTACCCTGCAATAAATAAGCGAAAGGGTCTAATACTCGTACCTATCGTGGAGCAGAATCCGTTATTTTTTAATACTACCGAATCCAGCATCCGCCCCGGCTTTAATATTGGAAGTGTGATGACGTCATCAAACGTCATTTCTACTATCCTAACTTTAACTAGATATTTCTGTTCAGGAAATTTATATAAAATTATTATATGATACAATCTCAAATAAGAGGCAAGTTAAAAATTTTATTTTGTGAAATTACTTTCAAAGTGTTATCAATCTTGTGGCAGAGTCGGCTACGTCGCCTGATTGAGTCCTGTAGAAAGACTTTGTGACCGTTTCTTTACAGAACCAATGTTTGACATGATAAATAGGGCTTCTTTGAAGACAAAATATTAAATTGGCCATTTCATTATCTAATCAATGTTTGACGCGATAGATGGGGCTTTTTGGAAGATTCTTCCACTCTTTGTGAGTTTTGTGGGCTTATTGCATTGATTGGACTGGGGTGTGGTGGGTTGGATTTATGCATTTTCTGTCGTCGAAAATGTATAAGGCGTTGTAGGTTGCTTGTCGATCAGTCAGCTCAGCAGCTGTCGAATTTGTCACGGCACAATTAGATTGTGGGTTGTTTATTATTGTTATTATTATTATTATTATTATTATTATTATTATTATTATTATTTGTGGTGGTGGTGGTGTTGCTGCTGCTGTTTCATTCCTTTTGTGCATGAAATTTTGGAACTTTAGGCAATATTTTGGACCGTAAATATGTTTCTTTAAAGTTTATTTAAGCATACAGTACTATGTTTAAGGACATTTTGTATGCCTTTCTCTCTTCTAAATTATACAAATTCTATTCATTTCCAACATTTTAATCAGCAAATTCTCAGTTATTGTTTCATTTGCTAGATGATTTGAGTTATGTTAGTCAAAGTGAGTTGTTTTCTTTTCTTGTTTGTTTGTTTCTTAAATCCCGTATATACGAAAAGGAAAAGGAAATAAAAATCAAATTGAAAATCACTGGACCAGTAGTAAATTAAGAATCTTTAAAATAACTACACCACAAAGTGTGAAGACAATTACTTTGTTTACAGAGCATAAATAATGGCAAATGCTATAGTTTATTGAGTGTGTGATTGTGTGATTTAGATTTTTAACGTAGCTTTAATAATTTTTCAGTCATATCGCTACGATGTCTGCAGTGTGACGGTTTATAGTGATGTCTAGCACTGGGGCATCATGCCGCAGAAATGTAGCATGATGTCCCACCCAGTCACATTATTCTGACACCAGGCCGACCAGTCCTAACACTAACCTCTTAATGCTGAGCGTCAAGCGAGGCAGCTGTTAGTACCATTTTTTAAAGTCTTTGGTATGACTCGGCCGGGGTTCGAACCCGCGACCTCCCGCATCCGAGGCGGACGTTCTAACCACTAGGCCATCGGAGCGGTGTATAGTTTATTGAAATCAATAGTTTTCAGGGAAGTGACACAGATATCACGGATTTAACATTGTTTTGAAATCAATAGTTTTTAGAGAGGTGAAATAGATATATCACAGATTTTACATGAAAGCAATAATGTCAGTATCAACAGAGAGTCTCCATTTGGTAAACAGTTTGTACGGGATAAAAATGTGGTCGAAGCTAGTCCAGTTACAAAATAAGATGTATATAAAAAATAAGGAATTATGTTTTTTTATTTTTTTCAAAACATCATAACAGAAGTTTTACGCTTGCATTTAATAAGGTAAAGAAAAACTCAAAACAGATACGTTCTGTATGTACGTACACACACACACACACACACACACACACACATAGATAGATAGATATGCATACACGTCTCTGATTTACAATTTGTTAGATTTTAGTAATTAGATTGTGAATTATGGAGAATCGGTGTTGGTTAGATATTTGTCAAACCTAGTAACTAGCCAGTCATTAGGTACAGGCTTCTTTCAATCTGAATGGTATTCTAGGGACTTTCTGGTAGAATGGATTAGTGTTATAAAATCGTATTGTATGGACTTTCTGGTAGAATGGATTACTTTTATAAAATGGATTCTTATAAATTTCTAAATCTATAGAAGGTATATAAAATATAAACGTAATACAAACCATATTCTAATAATAGCTTTTGTCATTTTTGCTTTTGTTTGTCAAACGGTCCAAATTTTATCTGGAATCAATGATGCATAAAATTGATAAAATTTGACATACATATGTCAGAAAGGATTTCAGGAATATTGCAAGTAATCGAACATGAAAGTCACTGTTATATACGGGTTTCTCGCTGAGGGCAATTTACCACCCATAAGATATTCTCTGAGTTTAGTATAGCTTTTAAATAATGCACTAAACGCACACATGTTGTGTGCCGTTTAAATAATGCATCAAACGTAAGCATGTTGTATACTGTTTAAATGATGCACCAAACGTACTCATCTTGTGTAGCGTTTAAATAATGCACCAAACGTACCCATGTTGTATACCGTTTAAATGATGCACCAAACTTACATATCTCCATCCGAGACGACTGACAAAGACTAGTAAATAAAACATCAATGCTACATTTATTCAAAATCAAGGAGATGACTAATGGGAGACATACATTGTTAATAATACTACTTTTTATACAACCTAAATAATGTTTCATAAACTACTTTTAAATTTTCAAATTGATTTAAATAACAAAATTATAGTTATTACATTTGAATAACTTTTCTTGAATGAGCTTACCTCGTGTCTATACAGTTTACAAATGATATGTTTAAATGTTTATAAACATTTTTATATTACCTTAATAATATGATAAACCTAGTCACCTTTACATTAGCAGAATAATTTTTAAAAGCAAAGTACCTTTACTTTAGTTAAACAGATCAGCTAATGTTCAATTTATCTTATTAAGTTTATAAAATATACCCTTTTGATATTAGCTATTGTTGAATTTATCGGATTAATTGTATAAAATATACCCCTTTTGATATTAGCTAATGTTCAATTTATCTGATTAATTGTATAAAATATGCCCTTTTGATATTAGCTAATGTTCAATTTATCGGATTAATTGTATAAAATATACCCTTTTGATATTAGTTAATGTTCAATTTATCTGATTAATTGTATAAAATATATCCCTTTTGATATTAGCTGATGTTCAATTTATCTGATTAATTGTATAAAATATACCCCTTTTGATATTAGCTAAATGATCTGTTTAAGTAAACTACTTTTCTTAATCACTGATTAATCTGTTTTAATTTAACTATGTTCATCTTACCTGAATGATTTATTTGATAGGTTTCTTTAACTCAGATGCTCTTCCCATCATGTTATTAACTTATTTGAATACTTTGTTTGATTGAACTACATTTCATATTATCAAAATAATCTGATGAGCTAAACATCCATTTATTATGTAAGAAGTATATTCAGCTGATTAACTTCTTACATTATGTATGTGACCTGTTTTACTGAACAATGTTTAACTTTATTGGAATAATATGTTTTATTAATTTGTGCATATATGAGGCGGAAACGTTGCTTAACTATCTCAACTACATTTGATATTATCTAAATAATTTATTTAATTCAGCTACTTTTATATTACCTAAATAATTCATTTAGCGCATTAATATTAATCCATTTGGCAACTGAATTAATTAATGTGTTTTATTGAAAGACTTGTTATATTACCTAAATATCCAGCCTAACTTAAGATTTTTACGTTATCTAATGATTTGTTTGATTGTTTTACCTAAATAGCCTGCTTAACTAGAGTTATTTCTACGTTATCTTAATGATTTGTTTGATAATTTTACCTAAATGGTCCTCTTAGCTAGAATTTTTTTTTGCATTATCTTAAAGATTTGTTAGATTATTTTACCTAAATAGCCTGCTTAACCAGAGTTGTTTTTTACGTTATCATAATGATTTGTTTCATTATTTTGTTCAGCTAAACTAGTTTTATATTCTCTGAATCATTTGTTTGTTTAATTTGTTAGCGGAAGTAACTTTCATCCATCTATAATAATTTATGTTAGTACTTTGCTTGATTGAACTACTTTTGTATTATGTAAATAGCATTCCTTCATTAATTTGTTCAACTGAAATACCTTTTCATAATTTTGTGTTTCTTTCTCAGTGTTTAACAAAATGACGTTTTCAATCGATTTTAATACTTTTATTGATTAGTTTCTTTAACGAAAATGATTTTTCTCAAATTTTAATTTTGTTTTATTGATTTGTCAAAATAATACTATTTATCAGTTTTAGTAATATCCTTGATTAATCTGTTTGACGAAATTACTTTTTAAGATATTTAAATAATTTGCTTTATTGATGTGATAAAATAAACTACTGTTTTATCAATTTCAACCATTCATTAGAAACATCTGTTTGACTATTTGATTAAGTTGTATGATATAATTACTTTTCGAATGTCCTTTTTTCCATTTTAATAATCTTCTAGTTTCCTTGATGAACGAAACAAACTACTTTGTGATCGATTTTTATAACCTGATTTATCAAGTTGTTTAATTGAATAAATTTTCTATATATTTTATTAATATTCAACAGCACTTCTTTACCATATATTTTAACCATTTATTTGACTGGTTTCTTTAACATAATTTCTTTTTGTCGTCCGTTCAATTTTGTTTTGAACAACTTGTTAAAGAGAATAACATCTTTCATCAATGATAGTAATTCATTCAAATGATTTGTTTAACTGTACTACATTTTCACCCCTTTAATGATCCATTGTTTAATTTCCTTAGTTAACTACTTTGTGCAACCGGTTTCATAATTTTCTTGATTAAAATGAAGCGCTAAACTACCTTTAATTAATTTTAGTAACATGATTGATTAAGTTGATGTTGATCAACTTTGTTTGAATGAAATAATTTCCAAAGTTCTCGTTGAATCCGCATTACATTTCATTTATTTCAATATTTAAGTTTACTTATCGTTATTTATATGAAAATTAAACTGCACCACAACAGGCATTTTAGAAACACTCATGTCTTCATTTCTTTCCAGATTTTACATTGTGTTTAAAATAAATTACTTTTATTTAGTTCCATAAGCAATAATCTTTGCTTTTATTTTATATTCGTCACAATCTGCCGCAGAACTATCATCCCGAAAACACACATCTTTCAATCTATTTCAGTACCTTTAAGATACAATTACTTTTAATAACAAGCATTAGACCACAATTCCTGTTTATTTTTATATGGAAACTGAACTACCCCAGAACCAGCATTGCAAAGACACTTATTTTCTATTGACTTATACCAGTGTTTATTTGTATATGCAAACTGGACTACCTCAGAACCGGCATTGCAAAGACACTTATTGTCTATTGACTTATACCAGTGTTTATTTTAAAAAAGACAAACTTTTATTAACTTCCATAAGGGATACTTTTTGCATTTACTCATATATTTATGACAAACTGAACCTGAACCATCATCCCAAAAGCACACAAATATCTTTTTGTTTTCATTTATTTCAAAAGTTTGTTGAAGAAATAACCTTTTGACCGCTTTAAACAATAATCTTTTTACTTCATTATATGCAAACTGAACTGCGCTAGAAATTCCATTTAACACCTACTTATTCACCTTGCAACTAATGTTAAGGCCTTTCAAAGTTTATTATGTTGTACATAGCAAATTTACTAGGGAAATGGCCTTGCTGAATCTCTGGGCTATGTACTGTAATGGCCAAGCAGTTTCTGGGCTATTTGTTTTACCGGCTATGCAAAGTCTCTAGACTATGTACTGCACAAGCCAAGCAGTTTCTGGGCTATGTACTATACAGGCAAAGCAGTTTTGGGGCTATTTATCTTACGGGCTATACAGAGTCTCTGGACTATATACAGTACGGGAAAACAGGTTTGGGGCTATGTACGGTATGGGCTATGCAGAGTCTCTAGACTGTGTACCGTATGAGGTAAATCAGTCTCAGGGCTATGTATTGTACCGGTAATGCAGTCTTTGGGCTATTTACTGTACGGGTAATATAGTCTTTGGGCTATTTACTGTATGGACATACCGGGCGAGACATGGCATTCAACAGAACTTCCTTTTGGTTCATTTGTAGCACAGCTCTTCAACTTACTATCAAATCAGACGTGTAAGAGAAGTACAATTCTTAAGTTTAGATTTATTTCATAAATGGGAAACACGGTTTTAAGAAAAACTGTTTCATGTACTGTTTATCTTTTTCCTAGCACTGTTCTGAAATGAAAATTTTAGTACAGTAGTTGTCAGTTTATTTATCTTTTCTTTTTATGTATTTTTCTTTTTCTGTATTTTATTATTATTATTATTATTATTATTATTATTATTATTATTAGTTTTCATGGACTAAGAACTAGCTGCTATAAAGTAAAATAAAAGTTTGAATTCCAAATATTATTTATCCCTGTACATTTTATTTTATTTTTCTTTACATTATTATTATTATTATTATTATTATTATTATTATTATTTTGTTTTCATGCACTAAGGAAGAGCTGGTATAAAGTGAAGATTTTTTTTTTTACTTCCAAATATTATTTCTCTTTTTCTGTTTTATTTGTCTAGCGATCTTACCCATGCAACTTCCAAATGTTACATCTGTCTGTTTTATTTTTCAAGCCATCTTACCCACACTACTTCCAAATGTTACATCTGTCTGTTTTAGATGTCTAACCTTCATACCCACGCTACTTCCAAATGTTACGTCTGTTTTAGATGTCTAGCCATTTTACCCACGCTACTTCCAAATGTTACGTCTGTCTGTTTTAGATGTCTAGCCATCTTACCCACGCTACTTCCAAATGTTACATCGGTCTGTTTCAGAAGTCTAGCCATCATACCCACGCTACTTCCAAATGTTACATCGGTCTGTTTTAGATGTCTAGCCATCATACCCACGCTACTTCCAAATGTTACATCGGTATGTTTCATTTGTCTAGCCATCTTACCCACGTTACTTCCAAATGTTACATCGGTCTGTTTTATTTGTCTAGCCATCTTACCCACGCTACTTTAAAATGTTACATCAGTATGTTTTAGATGTCTAGCCATCTTACCCACGCTACTTCCAAATGTTACATCGGTATATTTTAGATGCCTAGCCATCATACCCACGCTACTTCCAAATGTTACATCTATTTGTTTTAGATGTCTAGCCATCTTACCCACGCTACTTAAAAATGTTACGTCTGTCTGTTTTAGATGTCTAGCCATCTTACCCACGCTACTTCCAAATGTTACATCGGTCTGTTTTATTTGTCTAGTCATCATACTCACGCTACTTCCAAATGTTACATCTATCTGTTTTAGATGTCTAGCCATCATACCCACGCTACTTCCAAATGTTATATCAGTATGTTTTAGATGTCTAGCCATCTTACCTACGCTACTTCCAAATGTTACATCTGTCTGTTTTAGATGTCTAGCCATCATACCCACACGACTTCCAAATGTTAATCTGTTTTTTTGTCTAGCCATCTTACCCATGCTACTTCCAAATGTTAATCTGTCTGTTTTAGATGTCTAGCCATCTTACCCACGCTACATCCAAATGTTACATCGGTATGTTTTATTTGTCTAGCCATCATACCCACGCTACTTCCAAATGTTACATCTGACTGTTTTAGATGTCTAGCCATCATACCCACACGACTTCCAAATGTTAATCTGTCTGTTTTAGATGTCTAGCCATCTTACCCACGCTACATCCAAATGTTAATCTGTCTGTTTTTTTTTTGTCTAGCCATCTTACCCATGCTACTTCCAAATGTTAATCTGTCTGTTTTAGATGTCTAGCCATCTTACCCACGCTACATCCAAATGTTACGTCTGTCTGTTTTAGATGTCTAGTCTTCATGCCCACGCTACTTCCAAATGTTACATCGGTATGTTTTATTTGTCTAGCCATCTTACCCACACTACTTCCAAATGTTACATCGGTCTGATTTATTTGTCTTGCCATCTTACCCACACTACTTCCAAATGTTACATCTGTCTGTTTTAGATGTCTAGCCATCATACCCACGCTACTTCCAAATGTTACATCGGTACTTTTTTTTTGTCTAGCCATCTTACCCACGCTGCTTCCAAATGTTACATTTGTCTGTTTTAGATGTCTAGCCATCTTACCCACACTACTTCAAAATGTTACATCGGTCTGTTTTTTTTGTCTAGCCATCTTACCCACGCTACTTCCAAATGTTACATCTGTCTGTTTTAGATGTCTAGCCATGATACCCACGCTACTTCCAAATGTTACATCGGTCTGTTTTATTTTTCTAACCATCATACCCACGCTACTTCAAAATGTTACATCGGTCTGTTTTATTTTTCTAGCCATCTTACCCACGCTACTTCCAAATGTTACATCGGTCTGTTTTATTTGTCTAGCCGTCTTACCCACGCTACTTCCAAATATTACATCTGTCTGTTTTAGATGTCTAGCCATCATACCCACGCTACTTCCAAATGTTACATCTGTCTGTTTTAGATGTCTAGCCATCATACCCACGCTACTTCCAAATGTTACATCGGTCTGTTTTAGATGTCAATCCATCTTACCCATGCTGCTTCCAAATGTTACACTAGTTTGTTTTATTTGTCTAACCATCATACCCATGTAACACTAATTTATATTTATGAAAATGATTTGCATCTTAGTCTACCGATAAGGTTGATATGTCTAGGAATAACGAATGCACTACGTGGTGGTAATTTTAGCGCTAGAAATGCACGTTTTTATTAAATAATTTTATGCAAAAATTGAACCGTGAGTTAAGGTTGTGTTTTCCCCAACTGTCAGCAATTAATCATAAAGGCGACATTTGCAAACGTGCTCCTTATTTTTGAATAATTAATGAATATTTTACTGCAGTGTTTCTCAAAGTGTGGTACGCGTACCATATGTGGTACGCGAGATGGTTTCAAGGGGTAAGTTGCAGAAAAAGATTCACTAAAATTCGCACTAAAAATAAAACACCACGTCACTCGTAAAAGGGGTACGACCGATGTCCTAAAAGGGGAATTCGAATATTATAGTCCGGGAAACACTGTGTTAAGGCGACATATTTAATTGACTTGAAATAAAATAATACACACCTTGTTATTTCTTTTCTCTCAGGTCAAATTCATTGTCAAAACAGAACACGCGCAGTTTATCGAACTGAGTAGAAGAAAACAACCTGTACTTAACAATAGTCAGTATTTTCTTAAAGTTTGGTTTTGTTGTTGTTGTTGTTGTTGTAGGGTTTAACGCCATTTTTCAGCACAAGATAGGCTATACATGCGCCGCCAGTATAAATGGTGGAAGAAGAACCCGGGAAAACCCCGGAAAGAACCACTGACCCACAAGAAGCTACTGGCAAGCTTTCTCACATATCCACATTGGCCAAACCCGAGACTCGAACCCACGCAGAGATGAGATGGCAATGATCCGTAACGGTGAGCGCTTTAGACCACTAGGCCACTCGGGGCCCCTTGGGTTTTGTAAAGAATATTTAAACTAAACGAACTTAATAAATGTGTGTGTGTGTGTGTGTGTGTGTGTGTGTGTGTGTGTGTGTGTGTGTTAACGTATGATGGATTTTATTAAACTTTAGCACATAGTACATGCTTGTTTATTTTATTTTTTATTTATATAATGGCTCTTTTATTTATTATGTGTATCCATTTACAACTATGACCTAGAAAGCATTCAGGACATTTATTCAGAGAACGTTGGTCACGTGTCATGGTAAGTCTCGATATATTATCTTTACTAGCTTAAATGCCCGTCTTAGGACGGGAGTCATAAAAGAAAGTTTCAACATAAAAACAAAAAGTTTTAAAAATTAAAAACTGTGATCAAAGAGTTTAAAAGCATGTTGGAAGATAAAAATTAAAAATGAAGTAAAAAGATAAGAAATAAAACTGGGATGCCACGAGTTTCGAACTCGCGATCTCTTGTTTGGCAAGTGGGACGGGACACACAAAAAGAAAGACAAATGTTAGTGTGGGTGTTCATATATAAGATAATACGTTATTTGTGTAATATAAATGTCTATATTTTATTCATGAGATCGTTGATATATTGGTATTGCTTTTGAAATTCTGTGCAAGGCGACATCCTGTTGCGTTATCTCAATAGCCAGCATCCGTTTTGCATATAGTCCTACACTCGAGCTTCCGTACTTTGATTCACGACACCGCCTCAAACAGGAAACGAAACTGAAACCCTCAAACTTTGTTTCGATTCGATAAACAGTTGATCCGTCCAGGTCATGTGGTAATAGAAGATAATTATCTCAACAAAATATGTCTTTCTAAAAGCGTAAGGCTTGGAAGAAACAAAACTTTATAACTTAAAAGATAATACAATATAACAAAGTTCGATTCACTATGATACAATGACACAGGAAAACAAAGTAAACAAAATAAATACATAAATAAAAACAATTGCAATTTGTCGAATTTTGAAGAAGTACTGGATCCTACAGTTGAATAAATTGTGCATTAAAATCTTATCATAGTCAAGCCACAGTAAAGTCTTTGAGAAAGTTCACTTTGATATTTCCCATGTTTCATCTGTGAAACATAAAAGGGCTTACGTTTAAGCTTCAGTGGAATTGACCCAGTCATCGTAACAGTATATTGGCAGAGAGTACATTTGAACTACGACCGTATCTGTTCGTAAAGGACCGCATGTCAAATAATTGAGCTTCAAAATAAAGCTAACTGGATCATATTCAAGGCTGTCAGAAACTGATGAAAGACATGATTATTCTGGGGAAAATTTCGAAACAGTTGCTTTCGATTGGTCAGTTAAAATTAAGGCGTACACTTTGGAAGTAATCTGAATTTAAGGTAGCGACTTGGCTCAGAATATTTTAGTCCAATTTTACTTGCGAGAAGTCGAATTTGAGACTCCGGTGGAAACCTGAGAATAGAGTTTTCCCTCGTTAAAAAAGTAAAGAGGCCAGATAGCTGTCTTGAAAGGAAAAAGACAGGCTATAGTGCTAGGACGCACGATTGTGTGGAAAAGAAACAGCATTAAGGGAACAGCTTTCTATATCCTCCCCGAGAAACCCGATGAGGACAGTCCAAGAGGGAAATCCGCAAATAGAGAGTTCATAATAGAAGGGTCAAGAGGAAGAACCAAGCATACACACTAGACGTGGAATACACAAAGTCAAGAGAGAACGACACCAGGTGATGCAAGTCGGGCGTGGACATTGTACTCTTTCACCACTTGTTACTATGATGAACGAATCCGTAAAGTGAACACTGCTGTTAAATTCCATTGATGTAAATCTGTTGGAGTGAAATTGCAATTTTTAGTTTATGTATTAAGTGATTAAAATCTATTTTATTTTATTGTTTAAGGGGGCTCGTATTTGTTTATTTCTTATCAATAGTCTTGCTTAGACAGAGAATGTCAATATTCTATCTATCTATTCACACTAGTCAATAACATCGAGGGAGGTCATCCCCTAGATAACGATCGCCAAATCATTAAAGACAGGCTCTCACCACACGACATCCACCCCTCCGTTACAACAATCATACATTCAAAGTACAAATTACCAGGATGCAATGATATTTTACATTTAACTCAGTGTTTGCTTGCATTCCCCCTTTTTTAACTATCGTTAACATGAAATTGCTAGCATCATAATTTTATCTGTATCGCCAGCTACATTTAGTAATAAGTCTGTTTTCAATAAATGTATTAAGATGAGACTCCCTGGGTCAATATGTTAACTGCTTGCATCATCTGAGTGTGCTAAGTAACTTACTGCAAGAAATATGTAAACTCGTGCTTTAACCTAGCAATGTATCCAAGATCATGATAGATTGCACATTCACTGTACATTTGGTTGGAATTATCAGAAATGTAAATGTTTAAATATTCACAAAGGTCGATGAAGGGCATATCTTTGCATATAATGATAAAAATTGTCGGATGATTACACTGATCGGACCTCTTTTACATGAAATTTCATAGTATTTTATTTTTATAATCAAAAACAGTGCTGTCAGAGCATTTCATGTTTAAGCCCGTTATATGTCGATTATGACCCATTACTTAAAACTGCTTATCTCGAAGTTATTTTCAACCGTTTGAAGAAGCAGGTTGACGGATAGTATAATTAATTTAAAATAAAAATGATTACAGCCTACACTGTTTAACACTTGTTAGGTTGTAGAAAATTCGAGGATCAAAACGCTCTAAGAAATCAAAATATGGCAATGACTAAATCTACGATCTTGTAAAGATTAAACTTAAAGGCACGTTTGGGTGAAGGAACATTAGAATGCCTGATAGCTAACACGCCGTGCGAATGCCTATTTTAGACAAATATAGGTCATAACTCGCAAAACGTGGTCTCAATTGACTGTTATCGAATTCATCTAAATCTATGACGCGCTAAAGCTTTACATCAATTTGAGTGCAGTCAAACAGCAAAAAAGCGACTAATGTTCACAAGTCATCAGTTTGTCGATTTGATGCTGATGAAGTGCCATAACTATGAATATGGAAGGTCAGTGTGCTCTCGATTTCATTCCTCGGGCTGTAGCAAGATAGTTCCCCTTGTGCCTTGTAAGACTCGTTCTCTTTCACATGACGCCGAATCTCTCTTTCCTTTCAATGCCGTGTCCCACAACTTCCTTGGACAATTGATAACGACAAATACTTATTATTTCCCGAAGCTAACAACGTCTTGCCTTCCTGCAGATACTTAGACTTACTACTGTCGCGAAGGAAATTACTTCAAACATTGAATTTCGTCCGTGAAACATATAACTCTCATTTAGCTTAGCCAATCAGACTAACTTTAAGTAACCGCCAACAATTTAACACGACCATCGAAGTTTGAATAATTCCTTCTATTCCGCCTTTATTAATAACTATTTCTGAAAAACCTCATTTTATCACACTTATTTCCCGAAAAACACAGCTTTGTCTCACGATTATCTCAACTTTGACATTATCCCCGCTACTTAACCCCAAATTAGCCTCGTCTCTCTATCTGTCTGAGTATTATTCTAACGGATTCTAATTAGATATTAGTCATGCCTCAACCAGAAAGGTTAAACTATCGCAGGCTAGAGATTTTTTGCGGGCCTCTCCCATACATTAAGGTTAATTATTACTTGTCAAACTGACCATGACAAGAATGGCTCAGTAATGTTGCCTTCTTTCAAGATTCAGTCTGTTACATATGTAATGGATAAAAGAACGCAGAATATATATATATATATACATCAATTTGAGTGCAGTCAAACAGCAAAAAAGCGACTAATGTTCACAAATGAAATACATACATGATCGTGAGATGCTATACCTGAATTATTATACCCTTAAAACCATGTCATGTGTCATTTCCTTCAAAAAACGAACCAACTAATTGAAAACTATCAAAACACAAGTCACCTAGACCACTTAAACCACTATGGAAGAAAACAGGCACAATTCTTATCCAACAGGACACCCATTGTGTGGTAATACCAATGCAAAGTTGTTGGCAATTTCAATAATAAATGCTCAGGTAAACCATTCGAAGAATACGTGGGACTTCTAATAAATTATCCTCAATTGTTGTTGAATCTAAGATATAAAAAAGGCCAAATGTGTTCCATGGGTTATTGTGCATAAATATCTCTGGGCACGATATTTATTTGGAATTCTTTTGAGAGCAACATGGATATGCACAAAAGGCATATATGATTATGTCAAAGAGACATCACATGGGTGTATACCGATGCACCAATGTTTGTCACTGTTTGATACCAAGCGGTCGATATTACCTGATAATAGTAGCACTTTCGCATTTGGGCAATATGTGATTGGTGCACATTGATATGTTAACGTATTAAAAGAGATGTTTGTGGTTGCTCCGTGTTTTCCAGAATGACTTGCAATTCCTGTCTCACAAATGCTCTGCTGGAAGACTTCGCTGCTCTTGCATTAATAGGTGCCTAACGGTTGTGTGTTGGTTGACGGACCATTCCTGGTCAGTAAAACAATGTTATTCGCCTTCTAATTCTCCAGGTGTACACCGATACCTAGCAAACTTATTTCCAAGTGGCTCTAATGACAGTGGTTGTCAAATCATTGTCTGAGTAAAAGTCAGATTCTTTCGATGCACATTAGCTGGATTTAGTCTGAATACAGTGTGACTTCATTATTTAGTGCTTGTATGACTAATAGAAGCCGGTTTACCCATTCTTGAGATTGCTCTGCGATCCAAGATTGTTCTAAAGTGCTAGTCCCCTGCATCTCAGTGTGAGTACTCCAAGACTATATTAATAATTCCTGTCCTTACTAATGTCCGAATAATCGATTGGATCTTTCGTGAGATTAAATCGTTGGACAATGACTTTGTCACGATGTATTTGGACATGTCCAACTCGCACACTGTGTTTTGCCAACAATGCAGCAATGAGTTCAAGAAATTCTTTACCTGGATCCACTTGTAATAAGCGTGGTCATTATTAATTTTCAACGTGCTTAAATGCGTTCAAGTGCATCTGCAACACTTCCAGAATCTTTCGACGTCAGTGACTCAGCATATTTGTATCTGATTGCAACATCAACAATGGTTAACACGTATTTGTATGCGCAGGAAAGACTGTCTATCATGATCCTGTCCATCATTGATACAATCATGTGGAAATATATGTGATCAGCCTGAAGAACCTCATTTGGTATTCGAACATCAAACCAAACACGTTGATTTTTTTTATTTTTTTTTGGCACTGGCATGTAAATGTGCCACAGCACATGTTTGGTCATCCATTTTCGTGCAGCACCATGGTTGACCTTTGCTGCACTTGCTGTCTTTGCAACAGCAGATTCAACTCTCCAATATCAATGCGGACTGTAGTATAGTTTGGGTCAAGTCTGTCGGAAATGATTATATCCATATATTTTACCTCCAATGAGAGCCTTTGCCTCGTATTAGTAGACTTTGTCTACTGCCGAAAACAATCTTGGCTTTCATACATCCTTTGATAATCCATCTAGATATTCTTTCTCTGAGAGTTGGCTTAATTGCATTCAAGTCATGGATGAGATCCACATCAGCACATTGACATTCACAGGCATCTAATGTTTAATAAGCATGGTCATGTTGGTAACATGCAGCATTAACACGATGTGCAGGTGTTTCACCAAGCTTTGGCTGGTTGTTAAGATCAAGTTGTATGTGTGTACCTGGCCCACAGTAATTGTATCCAGTTATATGTGTTTCACCAGGATATTTACTCCATGGTGTTCCTGGTAATTTTATTAATGCAGTAGTGTCATCACAACCAACTATTTAAAAAACCCGTGTTTGTGTGCTCCAATGAATGCAAACTTCTTTGCTCCACACTGAACACGTTCCCTTGACGGTGTCTCTACAACTGCGTGTGACATCGAGTTGGATTTTGCAGTTTTCATGCGGCATTGCAAACAATATGAATACACTGTATTATGTGTAACAATTGTAATATTCAATAGCAGAGTTGTGAATTAGAACCAATTCTGTTTTTTTCCCAACCCAGTTCATACTTTATACATTGCTTCTGCTGGATTAGGAAAAGCTCAACTTTAATTTCATATGATTTTAAGATGGTTAACAACTTAACATGGGATTGATTGTAAGTGATCGCGACCTAAGCTGATGATCAACCGTGTTATGAAAGTTCTCAGAAATTGAAAAAGAAGTTTTAAGTGACAACTCATCGTCGTTATTTTTTGATTTCTTTTCTACAATTGATGAAGCAACTAACATTGATGATTTTGAATGCAAGTGAAAATAATCTTGTAGCGTACATGGTGTGGTAATTAAAAAACAAATCAATCACGCAACAATATTTTCACAACGTCAACACAAAAACGCCGAGGTGATCTATTTGACTCAATGATCTGCACACGTGTCCAAAGTAATCAGAGACAAATGTAACATGTTAATGATATCTTGTGGTATTGATGAGCATGGTTTTGCAAACGCTGATAGGACATGGTGTGCCGCTGACCATTCATGGAATGAATATCATGGTGTTTGCTGAGGTCACTATGGATCCGTATTGAGTTCGCACTATTTGACTGGTGGTTCCAAACAAAAGTAGCGTATGGGCTTGGACACAACAATTTAGGAATCATAACATTTATAAAATGATATCTTTTTCCAAAAACTATCATAGTAGATTAATAAAATCGATGCCGTAAAACCACTCGTGATTCATAATGTTACCGTATATACTCCCTTATAAGTCGACCATTTTTTTACTAAAATACTATAACTGCAGAGTAATGACTGTATATCTTGGGAACTACATGTCTTGAGACGCACATAATTATTTTCAATATCATTTATGGCCTATAAATGTTGAGACATGAACGTATGGCAACTGTTGCATGTATTATAAGTCTTGGGACACCAATATTGTTTCTACTAATCGATTGATGTAATACATATATAATAAAAACGTTTCAGACATAATGCTTTAAGGAGTTTACGTGATAAAAACAAGCTACCATTGATTGGTGGAATGATTTTGTAAAAATTCTTAATGCACTTATACATGGAAGAACTGAAGTTGAAGCTTTATGTAGAGACTATATATATATATATATATATATATATATATATATATATATATATATATATATATGACACCACAGACAGCAATACCACTACAACCACAATTTGCATATGAAGAATAACAATGCACATATGAAGAGCAACAAAAACACGGGGAACAACAATAATAAGAATCTACATATAAGGACCAATGATAACAACATGCATATGAAGAACAACAATATCACATTATGCTGACACCAGGCCGACCAGTCCTTACACTAACCTCTTAATACAGAGTGCCTAGTGAGGCAGCTGTTAATACTATTATTATAAGTCTTTGATATGACTCGGCCTGGGTTCGAACCCGCGACGTCCCGCATCCGAGGCGGACGATCTAACCTCTAAGCCATCGAAGCAGTCGTTAAAATCTTCAGTCTCAAGCTTAATAAAGTGCATGTACCAAAATCAATTCATCTTTTCGATACAGCCCGCGTTATATCACACCTTTATTCCTTAGGCCAAGTCTTACCATCTTTTCTATACAACCCGCAATATATCACGCCTTTATTCTTTAGGCCAGGTCTTACAGCTATTTACTAAGTAACATATTTATTTCTGAATTACCTTTCTTACACAAATGTTGTTCGGTAAATTGTTTCATTTACGTTTATATATATGGCACTGGATATTGCCGGCTGTTTACTCACATTTATTTCTTTAGTGGGAATAGAGATGCTACATGCAGTTAACTTGCAGAGAAAACGACACAGCATATAGGAAACTTGTATGCCCTTTATGTAAACAAGTGGTATACTCAAACAAACATGTCATTTTCAAAAGTAGACATACCGAAACGGAAATTCCAATAGTAAGAACACACATTAAGGACGGATTCGGAATGTTTCATAATAAGAATTAATTATATACAAGCCAGACACAAAATAAAAGATTTTATGGCGAAATTATAAAATATATTACAAACATTTTAGTCATATGTGAGAAAGGTGCACAATAAAGACTATAATCTTTTATAATTCTGGTCACTAGTCACCACGGCACGAGGAAAACGAAAATATTGAAGGAGGCAGTGGCCTTCAAATAGCACAAAAAAGCCAACAAAGTGTACCACGCAGATACTAACAGCTTTAACAACAATGGAGACATAAAAGAAAATACATGGGGGCAGGGGTTATACCCCTTGAAGTAGGGTATAATGAAGGTGTGAATGCTATTGGCTTAAAAGTGGTAATAAAGGTCACATCGAAATATCAGAAAGTGAGGAGTTTAACAATCTCAAGCATAATAAAGGAAACGCCCCACCATATATATATATATATATATATATATATATATATATATATATATATATATATATATATATATACCGCTCCGGTGGCCAAGTGGTTGGAACGTCCTCCTCGGATGCGGGAGGTCGTGGGTTCGAACCCCGGCAGAGTCATACCAAAGACTTAAAATTATGGCAGTGACAGCACATGCCACATCATGTCTGTGGCATGATGCCCCAGTGCTGGACATTGCTATAAACTGCCACAGTGCAGACATCGTAACGACTACAAAATTGTTAAAGCTACGTTAAAAATACACACACACATATATATAAACACAAATATATCTAACACCTGCGAACGTACCAAACAAAATGTACAACACGCAAACAGACAGTACAACCAAACTCCTTTTTGCTCTTGAGATTTATTTTCCAAGAGAGGAAATATGGGCCACAGAGAGATACGGTTAGGGTGGCCATGGTCCGTCGACTGGAAGCTGGCATCGCGAATGCATTCCCTACTGCCACTCTCAGCATGCCACTAGTATCTGCGTTAATAAAGCACTTATCTTCCATCAATAGGAGTTGAGGGCTGGGGATAAAGGGGGCCGCTTAGTGAGAAACGGTTTGGAGGGCCGGCCAATTAGGGGCCGGCGTTGCTAACGTGTACCTTTCTGCTATTTCAACATACGCAGACCATCGTGACCCAGAGCTACTTACTCCTGAATAAATTTTCATTTTTATTTCCTTTCAAAAATTTAATAAAACTATAGGAAAGCTCAAAATATTTATCTCATAGCTAGCCTGCAACATAAACACTCTGGTTAAAGAACACGATATACAACAATGCAACATAATATGCACACACAAAAGGACAATTATTGATCACTACCGCTATAAAGGTAAGGAAAAAAGCTGAATGGTGCAATGGGAATGGGAAGTACACACCCCAGAAACCTTTAGGCCTGGAGATGGAACGTTATGAGTCCTAGAAATAGGAATCTAACCTAGTACATTCCAAGCTAAAATCACGATGAACCCTAATTCAAAAATATAAAATGAAAACTTGTCTCTTCCAAATTTGTTTTTACTTTTTACGAGAATACTCACATAAACAGATTGGTGGGGGTGGGGGTGGGTGGGGGCTGAACGTATAAAGCTTTACATTTTCAGCACAAGGGGGTCACTGCAAAGACTACTAGTTTAACATAGCTAGGGATCCAAGGTGTGTCCACACAAAAAATAGGTTCTAAACTCTGTTGTTTTTCAGGTTCCTTGTATATTAAACATGCATTACACAAAACCAAGCTTTGAGTCTAGTGCACACTTATGTCCAGCTCTTGGTCTTGAGATAAATGTAGTTTGTACACAGACATGCAATACCGAAATCCAATTCCAGCACAGCACCATAATCATAATCCTGACAAAACAGCTGCGAAGCTAGCCACAACACTCAAGAACACGACAGAGAAATATTTTTCAAGTCATGATGCACCCAGCCAGGGTTTTGCAGAATGGATATCGGCTGTACTGATCGTGTTTTGGGCAGGAAGAACATTCCTGAGTTTCTTAGTGGTGTTGCTATGAACATTTGACTGACAAGAATTACAACAGTGCGCCAAAAAGGATTCATTAATGTAATTTTTCATTCGTAGTGACATCTACAACAATGTGATTGTGTGATTTTAATTTTTTTGGCTTATGTTATTATCTCAGAGAAGATGTTGCAATTAATTGTGTCATACAAAGGCTGCAACATTACAAAGACTTTGATTCCTGTACATTTTGTCATACATGTCGCACATAATAGTGAAAATTAGAATTGTGACTTTCTGTCCTTTGACTTTCTGTCTGTGACTCTTTGTCCTGTGACTTCTGACTAACATTAGTGAAAGAGGGGTGGGGGCGGGAAGATCGGTTACACATGTATCTTACGAGCAGCAGATCACTTAAAATGAACTATAGGCACAGATACTAAAAAAGGACTATTGATGATGTTCCAATAAATATCCAAACATGACTTGTGACGTTAAAAAGAATAGAGGCATAGGAGCCAATAAAGTAGAACTGTGTCTCGAGAAATGATAACATCCATATCAAAATGATAAATTTAAATATAACTGGGCAAATAAGGCACAAAGAGTAATATGTACATCTATATGGCACATTTCTAATGGTAATGTACTTTTTAATGATAAAGATAAAACTCATATGGAGAACAAACTCGTTTGCTCCAACCCCCAACAGTAAGTCTTAAGTATGTTGACCTACATTTTAACGAAAGCTATAAATTCAAAATGATCAGTAGATAAATGAAGAATAAATTATTGCACCACTCTTTAAACAAAATCGTCATTGTTATTCACTAAAGGATAAGTAACAGACATATTAACTTACCATAATCCACAAAAAAAAAATCAAATACACGTTGTGAATCAAATTGACGTGACGCCATCTTTCCTCTATCTTCTCTCAACTTTCCCGCCAGGAGGCGCAAAAAAATATATGTACGATTTTTGAATTCCGGAAAAGTGTATATCTTTAAAATATTTTATATTTCTGCATATTTATAAGACGCACATTTTTAAAAAGAAATGTCATTCTACTTCTTTTTGAAGAAGTCCAGACAAAGACATGTACTCATTGTCACCAAAAAAACCCCGCAGAAATATGGCCTTCAACATATTGTAGGCATTTACACTAGCCAGATATAGACCCATTAACGTTGAAAGTAACATTTATGGAAATTTGAGGCATTATTATTTGAAATGGAGTTTATTAATATTTTGCAGGCATGTGGCTTTGCTCCTCAGCAAAATCATTCTGGTTGCAAAAGGGGGAAGTTGAGAAATGTATTGTCAAACATTAAGTCGCAATCCATTTTTCGACCCAATACACGCTCCGACCCAATATCCGTTTCTTTAATAAATCTTCCACCAACTTTTGATGAGTCGGTTATCGATCCGGTGATCAAAGAGCCACCACGCAGGGCCCACCCCTCCCAGTCTGCCAAAGGATCCCTGAAGAGCGACCCCTCCTCGTTCGCTGAAGACCCGCTGGTCCGAATCGTTGATACCTGAACACAAGATTACCACTATCTTCCTCCGAGCCCACGTCATCTCCGACACTAGAACACAGGTTATGCAACACTCACGGAGTACTACATCCAAGCTATTAGCTCCACGACTAAAAATACACCTCCAAATTCCAGACAAATCCAGACCGCCACAGCTCTATAGCTGCCAAACACCAGACATCTAAAATACAGACATCCAAACAGCTGTATAGCTGCCAAACAGCAGACATCTAAAATCCAGACATCCAAACAGCTGTATAGCTGCCAAACAGCAGACATTTAAAATCCAGATATCCAAACAGCTGTATAGCTGCCAAACAGCAGGCATCTAAAATCCAGATATCCAAACAGCTGTATAGCTGCCAAACAGCAGACATCTAAAATCCAGACATCCAAACAGCTGAAAATATAATGCCTAAAACCGTATAGTACATGCGATACGGTTGTGTAGAAATATAATGATATAAGTTACACGTGCTCGCACTTGGTATTGATTATAACAATAAATCGTTTACTGTACAAGATTATTATAATAACCAGGTTTGTATGCGAAACAGTATCCGACAAGATCTAACAATTATAACATTGTGTCACCCTTTAATTATGCAACATTTAAATGAATTCAATTATCTATTCCGTTATAAAATGGCTGACTTGAAAACAGACCGTAGTGTATCTAATAACATGGTGTTATATTACATACGTCTGACTATACGTAAAATTTAGATAAATAATGGAAGATACAATATATCAAACAATTCTATCGCATGATATGGACAGGGAAAAGATAACACCATTTTTTATTTCTCCTCCCTCTGCAGCTGAAGATTTTCTCTTTTTCCTGACAAAACCTTTCGTGTTGAGACAGTCGAGTTGTGTATGCATGTATTCTTGCTATGATGCAGTCCACGGCCAGAGAGCTTAAGTTTATCAGCTCTCTCATCGTAAATACTTCGTTCGTGCAGCATTGGGAGAACCGAACCGGGTGTATTAAAATAAGTAAGACTGAAACAAACCATTCTCGGGCAACGCTGTACTCACATATTAGCTCAGGTATAATGCCTTAACATTAATTTTACACAATGCAATGAGAATACATCCCCCTTAAAAAGTGGCAACACTTTTATAAAAACGGAATGTGAACACAAGCACATATTGAAATGCACATTTACAATACTAGACTTACTTGATAAAATGATATGCCAATCACACCCTACGTTTTCTGATCCTCCAATCGCCCCGATCCGGAAACGATAACGTTGTAGATTCAATGTCCAACGAATCAATATTGCGTTGGCAACTTCCGCTTTATGTAAGGACATATGAGGCTGATGTTCCGATCTAAGGACCAATTCCATTCACAAAGGCTCTTTTGTAATTTTTCTATTTCCCACACCAGTACCAAATACTCCTTCCGATCAGGAGTAGTTTTGCTCACGAGGCAGCAATTTCCTACTTGCATAAGAAATGGGTAACCTTAACCCATCTTACTCCTGTAGCAAAACCGCTCCTAATGCTGTGCCAGACACATTAGTTCTCAATACAACAAATTCATCTAATTGGCAACTTAAGGATTAATTTTCCCTAAAAAAACATTATACACTCTTTCTTTACATGATCAATGGATCTTCGTTTAAATCTTTCCAGAACTATCTGTTTTATCATCCACTTACTTTAAATAAGTTGAAAAAGAGAATGCAAACAACTGTGCCATTCCAATGCCAGGACTGTTCGTGTATCCCCTAATGATGCAAAACAGGTCCTGTGTGCTCTCCGACATGTCGTAAGACGCGTTGGATGCAGAAGTCATTTTGGCTCTGTGGTTAACATGACGAACTGTTGACCGAATGAGTGCGAGTTTGAATTATACCATTCGGTCACGTTGGGTTAACTACCGCTGTGTATCCGTGAGCAAATCACCTTACTCCAATCGTCTCAGCACCAAATGACCTACTTGTGTTGCCGTGGAAAAAATAAACATGTGAAGCCAGTTGTTTATCTGTATTCGTTTTAAATGTGAAAAATATTTTAATTTCTATCTTATTCATTTGTATATTATGTAGTTTCTTTAAATCAGTTTTTTTGCATGGTGGTTATGTGTGTTTGCATTTTTTGTGGCATTTAGACAAAAATCTTATTATTTTGGACATATACATTTAAGTCAATTAGACTTGCTTGCATAAACAATTACACCCCGCCCCACCCATAGACTCAGGAATGTAGGATGGGTTTGATGCGCCTTCCTGCATATCACAAGAGGAGACTAATCATTGGCAACCTTTTGTCCTGTGATGCATCCTGTGATGATATTTCAGCTGAGAGTGTCTACAGCTTTATGGTATGTCTTATATCCTATGGTGATGTTCCTGCTGATAATGTCCACAACACTATGTCATGTGTTACATTCTGTGTGTGTGTGTGTGTGTGTGTGTGTGTGTGTGTGTGTGTGTGTGTTTGTGTGTGTGTGTGTGTGATTTGTATTTTTAACGTAGCTTTAATAATTTTTCAGTCATATCGCTACGATGTCTGAAGTGTGGCAGTTTATAGTGATGTCTAGCACTGGGGCATCATGCTGCAGACATGTAGCATCATGTCCCAACTAGTCATATTATCCTGACACTAGGCCGACCAGTCCTAATACTAACCTCTTAATTCTGAGCACCTAGTGAGGAAGCTGTTAGCACCATTTTTATAAGTCTTTGGTATCAATCGGCAGGGGTTCGAGCCCGCAACCTCACGCATCCGAGGCAGACACTCTAACCACTTTGGCCACCGGAGCGGTCTATCCTATAACCTTATGTCATGTCCTACTTCCTGTGGTGATGTTCCAACTGTGAGTGTCTGTACCTTTATATCATGTGTCACATCTTGTGATTTTCAAACTGTGAGTATCTGTAACTTTGTCATGTGTCACATCATGTGCAGTTTATATCGAGGATTTTACATGACTTTGTATTTTAAGAATATTGCCTCATTTCGCCTTTATTTTTGGTTTTGAATGTCTTTTTGAATATACTTAAATGGATCAGGACTCAACTAGCCAGGAATGTGTCGATGTGCTTATAAATGCCTATACAAGCATAATCTCAACCCTAACCCTTGAATATTTCATCAAATTTTCCTGACAGAAAGAAGCAAAACCAACAAGTTTAGTACAGTTGTCAAATAATTTATTTAATTCACAAAGTGAGGATTAAAGAGGTAAGTTTAGACATGTGAATTAAGTCCCAGATAATCCTAAATATTTTATTACAAGTCTAAAGGTGTAGTGTTCCAAATGAATTCCAATATTGAATGTGCTGATGTACCAATAGTCTAGAATGGGTTGATGTACCAACAGTCATAATGTATCACAATGATATAATCCAGAATGTCACTAAATGAATTCACAACTATCCTTAAATAGTGTTTTAGTCCAAAAGGTCAATGAGCTCTTTGTAATTCCAATGAATAATTTAAATAGATGATCACTCTCAAATTATATCTTAACACAACTTAAAATGTTTCCAAAGACTGATCGCAAGATGGGAAAGAATAATTTTATTTACAACAACTTTTATATAAAAACCCAATAATAAAATGGCCAAAATATAGGTAACAAGTTAAAAGGACTATTTACCGTACTTAGCGTTACCTATAGATGTAATAGAGAAAAAAACAACAGTCACGTGTGTTTGTTTAAATTAATTAAAATATATTTACAATGGTTAGCATAAACTTTAGATATTGTAGAGAAAACAACAGTCATATGTGTTTATATAAATTAATTAAAGTATAATTAGCAACAGTAGCTTTTATATATTTTAATGCAAACAGAGAGTTTATACCTCAAATTCAATAATGTTTGCCAGGCATCCACAACTTAATTACATTTATCTCGCATTTATACTTTGTTGCAGAGGTTGACAGTGAGTGTGAGTGTAATCAGAGACGTAGTAATCATTTACATGTTAACAAATTAATTTCTTTACAAATCGTTATTGAGGAATTGCAAGATTTTGTTTAACATATGAAACACAGATTTTTACAGAAGAAACACTCAAAATAGTCAGAAAAATATGATATCATATGTCAGAAAAATATGATATCATAAGTCAGAAAAATATGATATCAGAATGTGTTCCATGAAGTAAGTCAGGTGCAGGGCCGACAAGAGGGGGGCACCGCGGATATCCCAGGGGGCCCGTGCCGAACAACACCTTTAAATTTTATAAAAGAAAAATTTTGCTTGAACAAGAATTAGGAAAGGCCTGGGCGTTTCTTACCCCAGGGCCCGTGATCGCTCTCTAGGGTCCTAGTTAGGTATATACATGCTATTTATATCGTATTTATAAAAATAATTATGTTAGTATTATCAGTCATTCTTCTGTAGAATTTAGGGATAGCGCTGTCTGTTCTGTTTAGTGTATATTTGTATTCATATATATATATATATATATATATATATATATATATATATATATATAGAGAGAGAGAGAGAGAGAGAGAGAGAGAGACAGAGACAGAGAGACAGACAGACAGACGTGGGGCAGAACCGATTATCAGAGACATGAATGAACACCACGATTTGCAGGTGGAGGAGGACGGTATCGGCTATAACTCTGTGACGGCAAATTACATGGTCTCTGACATGATAGATACCGGAAAACCCAAAGACCGAGTGCGAAGCAAGTTCATGCTCCCAGACCACCTCAAAAGCGTTTTCGTCATAGACTAACCGCTGAACATCCCTTTTAAGGGCTAAAAATAATCAAATCAGTTGCCTGAGGTATCCACTTTGATGTTGGAAGCCCAATTCGATTTAAACCAACTAAACAAATACGACCCACTCTCCCACCATTCTAAAATAAATTCTCTAATATTACCTAATTAGGACAGCAAAAATAAATAATAGGTGACAAGGACCTGGATAGGTTTAATGTTATTTCGAAAAATGCATATAACTGGCTGTAGCGTAATCCTAATTACAATATGTTGCTTACACATAACTGGTTCTAGCGTAATCCTAATTACAATATGTGGCTTACACATAACTGGTTATAGCGTTATTAGTACACAATTTTTTAGCAAAAGTGGTAATATTGAAATTTCCTCTAAATTGTATTAAAACTAATTTTTCATTAAATTATATTGGAAGAAATTTCCACTAAAATATATTGAGATTAACTTTATTTCTTTTCCTATTACAACTATATACTATTTTAACAAAGATTGCGCCCTTCCCCCTCCCGTACTTTTTCATTATATACCTAGTCAGCAAATTGTGTCAGTATTAAGAGGCTAGATTCCTAAAATTTTTCTGACTAAGTAAGATACAAGACTCATCGTTTGTCTGAAACAAAATGCTAATGAGGCAAATTTTGACGTAAGCGAAAGACGCTTGTGTGAATCAGTCCGTTCTGTCAAAGAATCAGAAGGTTTCGTTCGTCTTTCTTACAGGTAAGAATCGTTTGTGTTTGTAAATTTCTTTAAAGAATAAGTACTTTTAATGTTAGAGATTTATACGGTAAACTTCATAGTTTTGCAACATTCTTGTGAGTTCTTTTTATTTTATATTATAATGTAATGGAATGTTTAATTGTTTTAAAGAATTTATATTCATTTGTATTTGTGGTAATTATTATTGGAAAAGACGAATTCGCTACCAACTTCATGTTTAGATTTAAATTGGAAATAAAATATTCGTTAAGTAATAAAGAATAATGTTTAGTGATCTATTTCAAATTAGTATTCTATTTTAAATATAGTAAAATCTATTTCTTCAAAAGGATTGTTGCACTAATCGCAACTATTGAATTTTATATTCTTTGGCTATCATGAATTCAATCGATATTTAATTATCTGTATTATATTCTAAAATGCAGAAATTATATAAATGAATGAAGTTGGTAAGCTCGAAAAGGAAGTATAATTTTATATGTATTTCATGTATTTTAAATATAAAGACTTTATAAGTTGTATCTCTAGAATGTAGTATTATATATCAATTATTTAAATAAAGTCCGTTCTGTCAAAGAATCAGAAGGTTTCGTTCGTCTTTCTTACAGTCGATTCCGTACCTCCGCATTGCCAAGTTCCCCAGATGTAGCCGTATCTACATCGTTATGGGTGACACCTTCATTTCTAAGAGAGCCCGAACTTTCTTCTCTCTCTCTCTTTCTCTAATCATGGGTAAAGACATCTCTTAAAATTACTAGAATTTCCTTTTCATAGCAGGGAATGAGGAGAAGGTTATGATAACAACAAACTTTTCATAACAGCGTAATCCTAATTACAATATGTGACTAACACACAATTGGTTGTAGGGAACAATCCGACTTAGAAAACTTGGTAGAATTTGATCCAGAGTACATCAATGGCTTTTCGTAAGAGGTTCCGCTGACATTTGGAAATTCCACCCGGACTTCTCCCTTTCTGTGCCCAGAAAGTAGCATTCTGTGCATGCATTAAAGAAGGGTCAAATGGGCACTTCCCACTCGCTGAATAATTAGTTGTGCATAGTGCACACAGCTAATAAAATAATAATACTCGAAGTGCGTATGGGAGTATGGACTCGTCGTGTTGAGGATCCTGTTTCCCACTCGATGAAAAATTAAGAAGTAGGTGTATACTTGGATTGATGTAAAATGTCAGATGGTCATACACGACTTACATTATTGATGTAAAATGTCAGATGGTCATACACGACTTACATTATTGATGTAAAATGTCAGATGGTCATACACGACTTACATTATTGATGTAAAAGGTCAGATGGTCATACAGACTTACATTATTGATGTAAAATGTCAGATGGTCATACACGACTTACATTATTGATTTACTGATTGCCTAGGGCGAATTTGAATTTGATTTCGGTTTAGTGAAAGGTAACCGAGAATTAGGTACCACCACTAAAGCTAGAATACCTGGATACACAGACAGAAAGAAAGACGGAGAGAGAGAGAGAGAGAGAGAGAGAGAGAGAGAGAGAGAGAGAGCAAATAGGGTGAGGGACTTTGATAACTGCACTCAGACAAAGAAACCTGAATCCCTGGAGTTTTTCGCGTCATTAGTTTAATTTATTTATTTTCACATTCATTCTATCAGCTGTATTGTGCGCACAAGTAAACCCGGTGAACGAGGTGTGCATATCGCAACAAAAGTCATTTGAATGTTTTCCAAAAGTCTCCACTGTGGTTGTATACAACACTCCTAAAACTTGTTAGGTAGGATCGACTATTAATCCATTACCTGGTTGCTAAGAAGGGCAGAAAGTTTTGTATATACCAATAAGTATTTGTTTGAGAATTGGAGACACAAGTATCTGGTACTAGGAGAGAAAGAGAGAGAGAGGGAGAGGGAGAGAGAGAGAATACTCTGTGTTTGGTATAGACGCACATTAGTATATTCATATTCATGTGTTTGGTATAGACGCACATTAGTATATTCATATCACCTGTATCAATAACTGTGTGAACTCCTATTGAGTCAGCACATGCTACTGGAAATAACTCATATTGAATCAGAAAATGTTATTGGAAATAATTCCTATTGAGTCATTACATTACATTAAATGCTATTGGAAATTATTCCTACTGAGTCAGAAGATGAAATGCTATTGGAAACAACTTCAACTGAGTCAGTATATGAAATCCTATTTGAAATAACTCCAACTGAGTCAATACATGAATGGTATTGGAAAGAACATTGTGCTAATTGGCCGAGACGTACCTTCACTTATATCGAGTTCATTGAAAGCGTAGAGAGCTAAGCAGTTAATGATGCACCGTAAATGAATTCAGCGATTTTCAGTTTTTCACAATTAGGTCACTGAATGGATGGAGTTGTGCAATTACTAACACGTCAGATATTGAATGCAAAGACGTGTACAGCGACCAACACCTGTATTTTGCGTACAGCACTGAAAGTTTATTATGACTGATTGTAAACAAAGTCACACTCATTGATGACTTGGATATTTAATTTGTAGAGAGTTTTACACTTTCAGCAAGTTATATGCTTACGTACTAATTGATAGTTGAATCGCAAATTTTATTGTGTGCATGCCCTTTCCTGTGACCGTGATGATGATGTGGGGTTCTGGTTACATTGAAAATATTTAGGGTAGATATGTCGGTACAAACTTCTTTTTTCTTTCTTTTTTGTTCCTGACGGATTTAAATGAGACAAACTAGAATAAAAAAGAGACATCATTTGTATCATGAATTTAACTTCAATCCTAGTTACAATCACTTTCTTATTTTTATTTCTTTTCTAGAAATTGTGTTGGGATCGTTTCCAATTGTTTTTTTAATATGTAGGGTCACCGGTTAATAATAGGGTCGGCCGGATAACAAAAAAAACAAAACAGATATACCTTTATTTTGCCATAGGTTAGATGAAGTTTTTTCTTTAGCATTACTCATCCAGAATATTTATTGTTACCATTAACCACTCTACACAATATCTACGCGCAATACTAACCTCCCGTCCACAGTATCTACACCCACCACTAACCTCCTCATGTACAGTATTTACACCACCACTAACCTCCTCATGTACAGTATTTACACACACCGCTATTTTCCCATCCACAGTTTTTACAACAATTAACCTATCCATCTACACTATTTGCATTCACCACTAACTACCCATCCACAGCATTTACACCTACCAATAACACCACAATATCTACACGCAACACTACCCTCCCATCCACAATATTTACACCCACCACTAACCCCCATTCTACAGTAATGACACACACCTCTAATGTCCCCATCTACAATATTTGCACACACCACTAACTCCACATCTACATCATTTACACCCAGCACTATTCCAACATCCACCTTATTTACACCAACCACTAACCCTCCATCAGCAGTACTTACACCCACCACTAACTCACCAAATATATACACACATATTTATTAATGCTTCGTTCGATCAGAAACTTACACATACGTGCATGTACAAGTCTCTGGTCTAATCAGAAGCTGACACAGATGTATTTATACAGTTCCTTGGTCCAATCATTACAGTCATTAATTTCTCTAAGATTACGAGACAGCTTCTCTAAGATTACAAGACTACTTCTCTACGATTACAAGACAACTTTTCAATGATTACAAGATAGCTTCTCAAAGATTACAAGACAGCTTCTCTAAGATTACAAGACAGCTTCTTTAAATTCACAAGACAGCTTCTCTAAAATTACAAGACAGCTTCTCAAGATTACAAGACAGCTTCTCAAAGATTACGAGACAGTTTCTCTAATATTATAAGACAGCTTCTCTAAGATTACAAGACAGCTTCTCAAAGATTAGAAGACAGCTTCTCTAACTTTATAAGACAGCTTTTCTAAGATTACAAGACAGCTTCTTTAAGGTTACAAGACAGCTTATTTAAATTCACAAGACAGCTTCTCTAAGATTACAAGACATCTTCTCAAAGATTACGAGACAGCTTCTCTAACATGTGTAGACAGCTTCTCAAAGATTACAAGACAGCTTTTAAAAGATTTTACAAGAAAGCTTCTTTAAGATGACAAGAGAGCTTCTCCAAGATAAGAAGCCTCTCTAAGTTTACAAAAGAATTACATTTTAGGCATATACGGCTTAACTTATATGTTATAGATCTGAAAATTAGAGATATGGAAAAGGATTCTTTTATAATACACATCAATAGTTAAATGTGTTTATTTAATGCAAAACCTAGTAAAAGAAGAAGTGAATTGCCTGAGGAAAAATCCAATCAAAATGTATAAATGAAATTATTGTATATAGATACCGATTTTTATAAACCTTTTGCATAGTAAGGTTCATATCCTTCTGGACCATGGATCTCTCTCTCTCTCTCTCTCTCTCTCTTTCTCAGAAAATTACAAAATCAAGTGCCTGATACCAACTAATAACAAGGCTGTGTGCCTGTCTTTTTCCGAGTCTTCATTTTACTTGTCAATTGTTGTCATTGTACTGACACTTGTGTGAGATTAACGTGCTGGAGTCTTCCTCCTCCTGTCCCCCCCCTCTCTCTCTCTCTCTTTCTCTCTCTCTCTCTGAAATTACAAAACAAGTGCGGGATGCCTATGCTTAACATGCCTGTGTACTCCTCTCTCTCTCTGTCTCTGTCTCTGTCTCTCTCTCTCTCTCTCTCTCTCATAAATTAGAAAGGCAATTGCTTGATACCAACACATAACACTTCTGTGTACTTGTCAATTTCAAAGTCTTCATTTTGCTTCTCAGTTGTTATCATTGGACTGATTTAATTATATAAGAAATTAATGCAATGTTCATTCTTCTCTTTACTCTCTCTCAAGTTACAAAAAACAAGTGCGTGATGCTTACGTTTAATAAGCCTGTGTGCCCCCCCCCCCCCCGAGAAATGATAAAACACATAACACACAGGTTAATTTGTCAATACTATAGTCTTGATTTTGCTTCTCATTAGTTGTTGCTGTACTGGATTAATACTATAGGAGATAACAATGCCAGTGTTTCTCTCTCTCTCTCTCTCTCTCTCTCTCTCTCTCTCTCTCTCTCAGACAAATTACAAAAGCATGTGCGTGATGACTACACATGCCTGTGTACTTGTCAACAGTAGAGTTATGAAGTTGCTTCTCAGTACTTGTTTTTGTTAATTAATGACATAGGAGATTCATAAAATTATTACATTAATAAGTTTAGATGAACACTCTTTCCCATCTTCTGATATTCTTCTCAGTTCCTTTAGATAACAAATTTTACATCCGACCTTTTGGACATTTTATTTACAAATAAGCTGATATCTCTATTGTAATATATCAATTAAATAGTAGTTTCGCACGTGACACAGATCTAGCTAGACCTTGGCTCCCTTCCTTGTGTAGCCATCTCGTTACGTCAGTATTGTTGTGTTATATTGACAACTCAGTTCACTTGGAGTCAGTAACAGTGAACTACAGTGACAACATGGCCTCGGGAGGAGAGAAAAGAAATTGGCCACAATCTGATTAATTTCGGGACTCGGACACTAGAACGCGGTAAGTGATAGATACGTTATTTTACAGAAATCCATTTGCTTTTAAATATTCAATCAAAACATTCACATTTTTCTTATTTTTCTTTCTTGGATTTCAGCGTCCTCAAGTTCGTAGAGACAAAATATATACTATTATGAACATTTCAATAAAACGTGAATGTGAATTATATAGTTCCATTTCTTTTCGTACTTAAGTTCTCACAAAATGAATGGAATCTGTCAATGAATATTTTATGCAAACAGATATTTTAATACATTCTTTAAAAATTAGTGACTGGAAAGACAGTGTTCTAACAATGCAAAACCTGTGGGAAAAACGTCAAAATTGGCAACGGCAAAATAAGAAATTTCTAATTAATATAAACACTATAAAATAATGTGAATGGTGTCATTGCCTTTAAATCTGATAAATAGGATAGTTAATTGTGCTCTTTATTTACAAAAGCCAGATCCGTTATATAAAGCGCCATTTTACCTTTCTCCCTCTGTGATGGTATAATGCTTGTGATATCTAATTATTGTATTATATCAATTAATTAAATTTCAAATATACTGTTTTATGATACCAACAATTAACTTACATCATATGTTCTAATTTTTGATATCACAAATTGAAAATAATCTATGATAACTCAATTCGAATATATAAGATATTAAATTAATTGTATGATGTCATATAAAGAACATATGATGTAGTAGTTTAAATGTGTGAATTACAAATTTAACAGCATTGTTTAATAAGAAATATTTATTCCAATATGGACAGCTGCAACTTTGATAACTCCCGCTTATCTGGGAGTAATATGTACATTGATTCAACCTCTAGTCCAATGTATTTAACCAGAGCTTATATTGTTGGATGACCAAACTATTTTGCCTTTAGATTTGTATGCTTATATTATGTACATTCTGTTATTTTGAAATCGGTAGAAGCAAGAAAAATATTATTCGCCCCACCATAGATTTTCTAAAAGATACATTCCCATCATGCAATTACTTTAACTTTGCTGGGCGCCAATGCTAAGGTACAGTGACAATTTGGGGTCAGAAATGAAAGGACAAGAGAGGTTCTTTTTCGCCGCCCCATCACCCATTCCCTTTATTTGTAGCCCTATCACCCATTTCATTTATATGTAGCCCCATCACCCATTTATTTTATTTATACACCCAAGGATACTTTAATTCGGTTCACTAGTCTACTTTAATTTGTTTAGTAAAGCTACTACAATTCTGTTTCACTAGGCTACTTTAATTTGAGTAGCCAGGCTAATTATATTGTTTAACAAAGCTACTCTAAGTTTGTTTAACAATGCAATTTTAACTTCTTTAACTAGACTACTTTAATTTGTTTAACTGGACTACTTTAATTTGTATAATTATGCTATTTTAATTTGTTTAACAAAGGCTAATTTTCACTTGCTTAACAATGCTACTTTAATTTGTTTGACAAGCCTATTTTAGTTTGTTTAACAAGGCTACTCTAATTTACCAGGCTACTTTAAATTGTTTTTAACAAAGCTGCTTTGTGTTGTTTAACAAGGCTGCCTTAACTTGTTTGGCAATGCTGCCTTAATTTACTAGGCTCCTTTAAATTCGTTAATAAGGCTGCTTTAATTTGTTTAACGAAAGCTACTTTAATTTGTTTGACAGGGCTATATTAATTTGTTTCACAATGCTACTTTAACTTGTGTAACAATGCTACCTTAATTTGATTGAGGAGGTTACTTGAATTTCTTTATCAAGGCTACTTCAATTTGCTTAACAAGGCTACTTTAGTTTAGTTTTAGGCTACTTATTTTAACTAGGCTATTTTAAATTTTTTACCAAAGTTACTTTAATATGTTTAGCAGGCCTATTTTAATTTGTTTAGCAAGGCAACTTTACCTTACTAGGCTACTTTAATTTTTTTAAGAAAGGTAATTTAATTTGCTTAACAAAGCTACTTTAATTTGTTTCACTAGGCTAATTAACTTACTAGGCTAATGTAATGTATTTGACAAAGCTACTTTAAGTTATTTAGCAAGACTGATATAATTAGTTACCGAAGCTACTCTAATTTGTTTAACAATGCTACTTTAATTTGTTTAACAATACTGATTTCATTTCTTATCGAAGCTACTCTAATTTGTTTAACAATACTGACTTCATTTCGTATCGAAGCTACTCTAATTTGTTTAACAAAGCTACTCTAATTTTCTTAACAAAGCTACTCTAATTTATTTAAATGGGTTACTTTAATTAGCGTTACTATGGATTTTAATTTGTCTAACAAGGCTACGTCCATGTTTTCCAATGCTACTTAACGTGTTTAACAAGGATACTTTAATTTGTTTAACTGGGCTACTCTAATTTGTTTAAGTGGGTTACTTTATTTTGCGTAACAATAATATTTTAGTTTGTTTAGCAATTCTGCTTTATTTTTTAACAAGTCTACTTTCATATGTTTACCAATGCTACTTAACATGTTTAACAAGAATACTTTAGCTTGATTAACAATGCTATTTTAATTTGTTCAACAAATCTACTTAATTTGTTTACTACAAAACTAATAATTGTTTGTAAGTCCTATTTTAATTTGCTTAATAAAGCTACTTTAATTTACTATAGTTCTTTAATTTGGTTAACAATGCTACTTTAATTTGTTTAACAAAAGCAACCTTAATTTGATTAACGAGGCTATTTGAATTTGTCTAGCAATGATGCTTGAACTTGTGTAACTACTTTAATTTGATTAATTAGGCTGTTTGGATTTTTAACAAGGTTATTTTAATTTGTTTCAAAAAGGCTACTTCAATTTTGTTTAGCTTGACTAATTTAACCTTTCTTAACAAACCCACTTCAATTTGTTTAATAAGGCTAATTTATTTTGTTTATCAAGGGTATTTGGAATTTTTAACAAGGATATTTTAATTTGTTTAACAAGGCTATTTTAATTTCTTTCAGAAAGCAACATTAACTATTTCAACCAAAATACTTTAATTTGTTTAAGCAGCATTTGTTTAAGGAGGTTACTTTAATTTGTTTAACCAGGATAATTAAATTAACATCACAACGCTATTTTCATAGTTTAACATGCTACTTTAAATTATTTAACAAGGCTACATTAAGTTGTTTAACAAAGCTATTGTAATTTGATTCACCCCGCTACTTTAATTTGTGTAACAAGCCTTTCTTAATTTCTTTAACATGGCTATTTTAGTTTATTTAACAAAGCCACTTTAATGTACTAGGCTACTTTAGTTTCCTTAACAAGCCTTATTAATTTGTCTAACAAGGCTGAATTATTAAAAAAGGCTACTTTAACTTGTGTAACAATGCTACTTGCATTTAATAAGCAAGGTTATTTTAATTTGTTTAACAAAGCCACTTGAATTTGATTAGCTAGGCTACTTTAATCTGTTTAACAAAGATAATTTAATAAAGATAATTTAGGTTTTTTCACTTAGCTGCTTTTATTTGTTTAGCAAAGTTGATTTAATTATATAACAAATCTACTTTAATTTATTTAGCAATGTTACTTTACCAAGTTAAACTAGGCTACTTTAATTTGTTTAAATAGGCGACTTTAATTTGTTTAACTATGCTCTGTCAATTTTAATTTGTTGAACAAAGCTACTTTAGTCTGTTTAACAGTGAAACTTTAATTTGCCCACCAATGCTACATAAATTTGTTTAACTAGGCCACCTCAATTTGTTTGAAAGCTATTTTACTTTGTTTGGCTACTTAAATTTGCTTAATTATGCTATTGCACTTGCTTAACTAGACTACTTTAATTTGTTAACTAGGCTATTTGGATTTTTAACAAGATTATTTTACTTTGCTTAACAAGGTTACCTTAATTTGTTTAACAACCCGAATTTAATTTGTTTATAATGGCTACTTTACTTTGTTTAGCTAGACTATTCGTATATTTTAACAATCTTCTTTTCTCTTCATTAACAAGACTTCTTAAATTGTATAACAAGCCTACTTTAATTCCTTTAATAAGGTTACTTTAATTTGTTAACAAGGCTATTTGGAATTTAACAAGGTGTTTTTAATTTTGTTTAACAAGATTACTTTAATTTTTTCAGCTATTACAACTTGTGTAACTAGGCTATTTAGTTTGTTTAACTAGGATTTATATAACTAGTTCTTTTAAATTTGTTAAACAAAGCCACTTTAATTTACTACGCTACTTTAATTTGTTTGACAAAGCTTATATAATGTGCATAACTTATTTGTTTAACTAGATTATTTTAATTTGTTTAACTAGGCTAATGTAAATTCTTTTACTACATTATTTAGATCTTTAACAATGCTAATTTAATTTGTTTAAGAAGGGTTCTTTAATTTGTGTAACTAGACTATTTGGATTTTTTTAACCAAGTTGTTTTAATCTGTTTAACAATTCTACATTAAATTGTTTAGCAAGTCTACCCTAATTTGTTTGATAAGGATACTTAGTTTTTTTTAACTAGGCTATTAGAACGTTTTAACTTGTTATTTAATTTGATTAACAGGGCCAATTTCATTTGTTTTAGCTGCTTTAACTTGTTTCACTGGGCTATTCTAATTTGTTTAACAAAGCTACTTTAATTTCCTTAACAAAGTTACTTTAATTTGTTTAACAAAGCTACTTAAATCTGCTTAACAAAGCTACTTAAATTTGCTTAACAAAGCCAATTTAATTTGCATAACAAAGCTAGCTTAATTTGTTTATCAAAGCTACTTTAATTTGTTTAAGAAGGCTACTTTAATTTGTTTAACAAAGCTACTTTAGTTTGCTTAACAAAGCTACCTTAATTTGCTTAACAAAGCCATTTTAATTTGCTTAACAGAGCTAGCTTAATTTCGTTAAAAAAGCTACTTTAGTTTCTTTAAGATAGCTACTTTAATTTGTTTAACAACGCTGATTTAATTTGCTAACAAAGCTATTGCAAAATAGGCTACTTTAATTTTTTTAAATAAGCTAACTTAATGTTATATAAACAATTAATTTCACTGAATTACTTTTTATATTATCGAAATGAAGTGTTTAACATGATGCTTTTAATATTTTCTGAATAATAGGATTCATTAATTATTATTATTATTATTATTAATTATTATTATTATTATTATTATTATTATTATTATTATTATTATTATTATTATTATTATCATCATCATCATCATCATTATTATTATTATTATTATTATTATATTATTATTATTATTATTATTATTATTATTATTATTATTATTATTATTTGGATAATTTTCCTAATTATACCACGTTTAATACCACCTAAATTATTTCCTAACTTATATTGATTTCATGTTTGATAAATAATTTATTTTACCAAATTAACTTTAACCCATTTTAATACTGCATTTAGTTAATTTATTTAATTTAAATCCCTGAAGAATTTGTCTGATTAGTTTATATAACTCAATTACGTTGTTATCCAGAAATATAATTTAATTCTTTGAGTTGTTTAATTTAACTAATCTTATATTATCAAAGCAATGTGTTTAACCAAGCAATTTATGTATACCACCTAAAAAATACATTTAATTTAGCCACGTTTAAATTAGCTAAATAATTCATTTGACCAGACTACGATTGATCATTTTTTCTTCAATGTATATTATTAATTGTATAGATCAACTGAAAAATCTTTTCAACAGAACTACTTTCACATTATATGAATCACAGATTAATCTGTTTTAATATTTTTTTTTTTTAAAAACTGAAGTACATTTCCAACACCTGAATGAATTATTTGATAAATTTCATTAATTTAAATACCCTTTCCATCCATTTTAATAATTTACTTCAAAAATTTGATTGGTTGAATTACCTCTTATATTATCGAAACTAACTGAACATCCTTTCATCGCATTTTGATAATTATATATATATATATATATATATATATATATATATATATATATATATATATATATATATATATATATATAATTTGAATAGCTTGATCAACTAGACCAATTTTTTTATTTCCTCAGCAGTATATTAAACTGAATAGTTTTATTAATTATGTAAATTACTAGTTTTACTGAACAAACTTTTACTTAATTTTTTCATTAATTTGTGCATATATTTTGTTCAAAAGTTGCTCAACAAATTACCTTTAACATTATCTAAATACACTCCTTAATTGAATCACTTTCATATTATTCAAATAATTCATTTCGCATTTTATTTGATCATTGCATTTGATTGAAACACGATTTCTATTACCGAAATAACAAATTTTACTCAACTCCTTTTCACGTAATCTGAATGATTTGTTTGATTATTCTGTTGGGCTAAACTACTTTTATATTTTCTGAATAATGTATTTGTTTAATTTCTTAGTGGAAGTACCTTTATATCCATCTATAATAATATATTTTAGTACTTTGCTTGATTGAGATACCTATGTATTATGAAAATAATATCGTTTTATTAATATGTTTAACTAAAATAAATTTTCATTTGTTTAAAAAAATTACACTTTCAATCTATTTTAAGGCTTTATTTTATTAATTTCTTTAAAGGAATTTCTTTCTCTCATTTTAATAATTATTTTATTGCTTTGACGAACTAAATGACTATTTATGAATTTTAATATTTTCCTTGAGTAATATGCTTGACAAAATTACCTTTTGCATACATTTTGATAATTTGCTTTATTGATTCGATTAAATAAACTATTGTTTTGTCAATTTGAAGGATTCATTTGATAAATCTGTTTGACAGATTACCTTCTTCATGCATTGAATTTTTTTTATTTATTAGTTTAAATTACCTACTTTTAGCCCTTTTAATAATTTGTTAATTCATTTATTTAGCACAATTAATGTAACCCATTTATTTAGTACAATTAATGTGTCACCCATTTATTTAGCACAATTAATGTGTCACCCATTAAAATGATTGGTTTCATTTACTGATTAGCCATGCAAATTTGTTATTCGATCTAATAATTTACTTGACCAAATTCTTTAACAAAATTACCTTCTTCATGCATTTTCATAACTCTCTGATTTGTTGAGCAATACCACATTTTTAATCCATTTTATTGATTAATTTTTTTAACTTCCTAAAATACATTTTCACACATTTTAGGAGCTATTTGATTACATTTTATAATATAATTACTTTTCAAATCCCGTTTTCCATTTTAATAATTTGTTGGTTGATCCATTTGTATAATTTGTGTTATCAAATTGTTTTACTGAAATAAATTTTCTATCAATTTTAACAATCTATTTAATTAATTTTAACTGCACTTCTTTACCAGATACTTTAATCATTTCTTTGATCGGTTTGTTTAACTTAATTTCTTTTCGTCGTCCGTTTAATTATTTATTTGATCAACTTGTTTCAGAGAATAACATTTTTCATCAATGATAATTCTTTATTCAAATGATTCATTTAACTGGAGTACATTTTAGCCCTTTAAATGATCCATTGATTAATTTGCTGAGCTTAAGTGCTTTGCTTTTCTTGATTAAACTGAAGC
>JAECUM010011568.1:0-35493 GCA_016617855.1 Megalonaias nervosa | reverse complement strand
CATTCAAACGTGTGAGAGTACAATGTAGTGTCACATGGTTTATAATAGTTTGTGTGGCTTGAAGATTATCATTGACCCTGTTAAACTGTCTCTGTACCTTGTTCTCTGTTGGGGGCCCCGAGTGGCCGAGTGGTCTAAAGCGCTGATCGTTACGGATCACTGCCATCTCACCTCTGTCTGCGTGAGTTCGAGTCCAGGCTCGGCTAACGTGGGTACGTGAGAAAGCCTGCCAGTAGCTTCTCGTGGGTCGGTGGTTCTTCCCGGGTTTTCCAGGGTTCTTCCTCCACCATTAATACTGGCCGCCATGTATAGCCTATCTTGTGCTGAAAAATGGCGTTAAACCTTATAACAACAACAACAACAAATGTTCTCTGTTGTTCTCAAGCTTCTTGCCATATAATTACTACCAAAATTAGTACATATTTGATGACTGGCCTGATTTCCCCACACACTTTCAACACAGCTGAACCTTACTTCCCCACCTAATTTGGATGCCACAATACTCATTCGCACAGTTTTCTAAGCACATCTATATAACTCCCTGGTCTTTGCCATGCACAGTTGTTTTACCCTAAAACACCATATATAAAGGAATATTATCAATCACCAAGTACTTACCACAAGACATATTTCTTCTAATAACATATAAAAGTCAGTTCCCAAACTGAAGGGGGAGCTCACCTTGGCTGTGACAAACATTCCAACAGTCATTTTTGTATTGTCACAAGAAACATGCATAGATCACAGTAGGCCCATCATCCCATTCTACATCAGGGATGGGGGGGATGGACCTGACCACATCTGGCAAGCCAAGTAGGCCAACATACTTGTAGGTCTTACAGGCCATCATGTAATAATTATGATCGGCAAGACTACTTTGACATGTACATTTCAGATCATCAAAGGATTTCTGTCCATGAAATAAACAAAGCTGATAAAAAAATAAAGAGAGATGAATGCATGTAATTCTCCATTCAACTCTTTCATATGCAGCAACACGAAATCAAAGCAATGCAGAAGCACATGTACATTCCAATTCTGCAAACCATACACAGCCCTGTCAATGGTATATTTTATGATGACTCCATAATATCAAGAAATGAAATAATTACAATTGTATGTCCACACCAAGGCAATGGACCTGCAGTGGTCTGGGTGGGTATTGAACCTATGGCCTTTAAAAGTCTGACACTCTAACAACTGAGATACATCAGCTCCCAAGGTGCTTAATCTAGAACAAAAGTTATTGTGTAAACTCCATTTTTCTTTCAAGTCATAATGACCCTGACCTTCAATATTTTTAACCCAAATCAAAAGACCTCTCTTTAACGTTAAGTACAAGACCTCCACTAAATTTGGTACCAGTAAATGGTCTAGAATTAATGTTATTATATGAAAACCATTTATCTTTCAGCTACAAGAACCCTGACCACTGACCTTTTGAACATCAAATCAACAGACTTTTTCTAACCTAAAGAACAAGCCATCAACAAACAATGGGGAAGATACATGGTCAAGTACTGAAGATTTAGGGCGGAAATAGTTTTTTAAATTTATTTTCCAGCCATAGTGATCTTGATATATGACTACAAAATCAATAGTGCAAACCATTCAAAAAGCATAGTCCATGGCTGGGATGTAGAACTGAAGTTGTTGAATAGCAATCAGTTCTTTCTCACACTGGCAATGTCCTTTGACATTTTGAATCTACAATCAATGGGCTTCTTCCCTGTCTGATGTACAAACCACCCCCAAAGTTCAGTAAATGCGGATGATGTAAAACTCATGTTATTGTGCAGAAATGTAAAAGGTACTTGACTGATGGACAGTGTCATAACATTATATTCTATGCCTTTTGGCTGGGGTATACATATATAAGTGGTAGTAATAAGTGTTGTTTTTTTGGCATTTTTATTTTTAATGTGTCAACACATTTCATAAACAATAATAATCAGCAAACACAAATATAAATACCAGTGCATGTATTGAAAGTGTTTCTTGCAAACTACACTGCACTAACAATATTCTGTTAAAATACTTGACAAAACCCAGAACTGACACCCTTCCAAACAATAAAATTAAATCTATATAAAATTACAGCTATTTGTATGCTTTCCACTGCATTGGAACTCAATATTCAGTGAATCAATTAGTTATGAAAGCATAGGGGATTTAAGTTCAGATTAGCCAAAAGGATATAAGATAAGAAAATATATTTAACAAAGCTAATACATACATGCACGCATACTTTATAGCACTTACAAAATTTGTCTATGTAATATTTTGAACAAGCCTATGCTTTTTAACATAGGATATCTGATGATTTACATGAAATATGATTAATATAGCTTAAATCATGATAAAACAAAAAGATCTTGTGAAATGTTACTGTGCAATGAATGTAAACTACAACTCTGTGTGTCCATCTCAACAAAGATAGCTTAATATGCAAGTGCAGTGAACTTAATGGAATACAGCCCTCTCAATGGTCAATCAAAAATGATGCATTATGCCTGCTGATAACTTTATTTTCAGTTGACCAGTGTGAGGGCAGTATTCCATTCAGTGCACTGTACTTGCATATTAAGCAGGCATGATCATGGCCATGTTGAGCGGTAACATCAGACAATTGTATGGCATTAAAAAAAGATATGATAATAAGTCAAATTTTGTGTAGGCATACACAAGTTGAAGGCTTGAATTAAACATCAGTACCAAATTTAGTATGTCATGTGAACTGTAGCTTACAATATCAGTGTTGATTCTTAAATAGGTCATCCGAGAGGCTAGAGAAATGTCTTCCTTTGTAGTGGTATATAGTACATGTGTGATTTGTCGGTAAACTGTAAGCAACAATATGAGACCTTGTGCAACAGTTGCTATAACAACAAGTGCCATACAGAAGCATAATGTTGGGGGAAAAAAAAAGAAATAACCTTGTTTAAACAGCAACAACCATTTATTTTTATTTTATTTTTTTGTTTTTTAAATGACCATAACAATTGTTCCTTAGATTACTTGCATGTTTCATGACACTACCCTATCTTACTATATAAATGGTTAATGAAGATGGGGCTATGTATTCTGCCAGAGTGAAGAGGCTAATAAAAGACAACTTGGAGCTACCTCAAAGTGAATGCCTTGTTGATGAAATCTGCTAATATGAAGACAGAAAGGAAGAGAATTGGAATTATATGGATTAAATTATCATGGTTGGGTATTTATCGAAGTGTAAATTGTTACCTAATCACACACAAAGCTAAAATAAAGTCCTTTGAACTTTATTTTCTTGGTGAGTCATTAGGTACAATTTGCACATCAATAAATGCCCAAAATGACTATTTAATCTTATAATAGCAAGTGAGTGCTGTTTTGAGATCTGCAACCATACATGCGATGTGACCAAAAAAGTATTATAAGGAACAATGTTATAGTGATGGATTGTTGTACAGGTACTTGGTGTTATATTATGGATTGCAGGTCATGGCTATTTTAGCACTGCATAATTTGACAAAGTCAGTAACAAAATGAGAAATGGAACATTTATCAAAAAAATAATCCTCAGATATAGTTTTATATCCAAATGATGCTTCATGCATACAACCATAAGGATTACACAATCATCTGCGAAACCTTACACATCAAACAGCACTACAATGCAGGAAGTTATTCAGGTAATACACAGCATAATATATAAGTAATGACAGTAAACTGATGTAACATAGATTCACCATCCCATCAAAAATAAAGATCAGTCACCTAAATAAAATCAAGGAATACAAAATATCAATTATGAGAAAAGTAACATCACGCAGTAGTCAAGCATGTTTCAATAGTCAATCAACACATTTTGATCTTTCTGTAACCAGACATCAACTATAAAATACCTTTACATATCCAATGAATAAACTCAACTAATTCTCTCTGATATCAAGAAACGAAACAGTAACAATTCAATAATTATGAAATTTCAATAAATAATTTTCCTAACAGTATGAGTTTTATGGTGAGTATATAGTGTTGATTAGAAAAAAAACAATGTTACTAATACAATGCTGAAAAATGATACTACACCTTAAAAATCATTTTATGATTCTTTCTGCAAGGTAAATGCCTACTGGATATCTCTGTCATGCTAGGATACCCATGGTCAATGCCTACTGGATATCTACTGTTATGCTAGGTCACCCATGGTCAGTGTCTATGGGATATCTAATGGCATGCTAAGTCACTTATGGTCACTGGCATCTGGATATCTACTGCTATGCTAGGTCACCCATGGTCACTGGCCACTGGATATCTACTGTTATGCTAGGTCACCTGTGGTCACTGGCCACTGGATATCTACTGTTATGCTAGGCCATCATACCTTTTGCATTGTCAGTGGCTACTGGATGTCTGTCATACGAGACTACAGATGGTTATAAGCTACTGTATATCTATTTTTATCCTCCACTACCCATGGTCATTGGCTACTGGATGTCTACTGTTCTGCTGGGCCACCTATGGTCATTGGCAAATGGATGTCTACTGTTATTCTAGGCTACCATTGGTCATTGGCTACTGGAAGTCTACTGTTATCCTAGGCTATCCATAGTCATTGGCAAATTGACGTCTACTGTTATTCTAGGCCACCCATAGTCATTGGCTACTGGATGTCTACTGTTATGCTAGGCTACCCATGGTCATTGGCTACCGGATGTCTACTGCTATTCTAGGCTACACATGGTAATTGGCTACTGGATGTCTAGGCTACCCATGGTCACTGGCTACTAGATGTCTACTGTTACTCTAGGAAAACCATGATCACTGGCTACTTGATGTCTACTGTTATGTTAGGCCACCAAAGTGTAATCCTTAGCAAGAGAAGCAATTCTTATAAGCGCAGTGATATTCTGTACAAGTCCACTAGCAAGGGATGTTCCAGTTCTTAAAGTTGCACGATATTATATATGTTTTCAATGCGACACATGCTCTGTCTGTGACGAATACCATGCACCATAATGCAAAAGCTATTATATCCATTATATTCATATACCAGCGATGCAACTGTCAGACTGCCTTGTTGGTGTATCATTTTCTTCATGTGATGAGTCATTTTTTAAGGTTTCACAGTTTTCACATCAATATAACTTTGAAATGCTAACTAAAAACACACATCTTCCACTACTTTTGTAATTTGATGGGTTAAATGATTTTTTTAATAAAAGCACAAAGCACCAATCAATATTCACTAACCAAGACGATAAGAGGGTAAATTTATAATATTTATCCCACTGTATCAAAATACATGTCTAGAGATATTGTCATTATTTTAGTTCAATGTATTGAAAATGATAATGAATGCCTCAAGTTATCAAAATCAACTTTATTTGTGTGCATAATATCACCTATCTTCTCTTATGTAATTATCATTTAATTGGCAAAAAAGCAACAAAAATAACAATGAACACAAATGGCATTACATGCATTGTGTTTTAACAATTAAGTTTAGTTCTTTAATGAGATCTAAATTCTAGGTGCACTCTTGTCATTTGTGATTGTTTTCTTCAGTTGTGTTCCTCTCTGGATGTCACCCAAGAGGGCCGACCTCCCCTCCCCAACAGAGGGTACTAATGAGAGACTGGGGGAATATGCTATTGGGGGTTGGCCAGGAGGAACAGGTGAGACATGAACAGAAGTAATACCAGGGGAGATAGATGGGACCTGGAAAGTGGGAATGCCAGGAGGTGGAGGGGGTGGAGGGGGAGGTGGGGGTGCAGCCTGGGATGGACCTCTGGAAGCCTCAACTGAAACTGAGTTTTTCCTGGATTTCAATGCTGATTTACTTTGGTCTGTCTTGGACTTTCTGTAAAATGAAAAACATTCATAGTGGCATAACAACTCTAGACATAGATTATACCACATCTACACACATAAATAAGAGCTGTTATCATGTTAAATACTCCAATCAAACACATAAATAACAGCTGCATCACAGTACTAACAAACCGGTCAGTAATGTTTTAGATATGGTAAGATACTGACATTGTAGAATGTTCTTATCTGAGAGAGATAACATTTAATGTTGTGTTTGGTCCTATATTACTTTATACGCTGTCATCTGTATATATGTTAGTGCTGGACTGTTAATTTTTGCATTGTAAATCATTGATACAGAGCATAAAAAGCGCTGGTCCAACAAAAATAACAATGAACACAAATGGCACCCCCACCTCCACCTCCACCCCTTCCACCTCCTGGCATTCCCACTTTCCAGGTCCCATCTCTCTACCATGTGAAATACTGGTCTGAATTAGTTATAAAAGTTTATCTGAAACAGACATCTCCTATTGTCTACTTCTGAGACAGGACTGAGACCAAATTAAACTTTCAAGGTTTACTAAGTATCTTCTCAGTTTAGAAAACACAGTTTGTGCCCAGCAAGTTCAAAAGCTTTTGAAAGGTTAAGAAACACTTTAAGACTGCCATTATCTATTTCTGTTATCCACTCATCCCCAATCATCTAGTTAGTACAATGTGATGTGAGTGTCCTTCACATCTCATCACTCTGGATATAGTAAATATCCGATTCAAGGTCATTCATTCTGGATACCAATTTTTTGCAGTAATATTTGTTTCTTAAACAATACTGACCTATCATAATACCTTAGGAGAATTACTACTACCTCGCATATCCAGCCCTACAAGGCTAAAATGTTTCAGCTAAACAACCAAAGTTATCTGCTTACCTAGGTGACAGATAAAATGACTTAACCTTGATACATGGATTGGCACCAAATCCCGTGAATACTTCAGTTACTACTGGAGCAAAGGGCAAGCACTCTATATGGATGTAATTGCAAGGGCGGGTGTATCTGTATTATGATCGGGTAAGTATCATTGACAAACATATTTTACTAGAAAAAAAATGGTTTCTTCTTCAAATACATTACCCAATCATAATACCTTAGGAGAACAGGTAAGAGGTGCTTGGAGATACATCCACTTACCCTGAACAGACCATCTTCTGTCCCCTAAGATATGTGAAATAGATAACCTGAGTGAAGAATAGACACCATATGTTTGGAGCAGCTTCGAAAAGGGAAAATTTTTGCTCCCTCAAATCCAGCGGAAGTCTTGAGGTCACAACCTTATTAAGCTGTCAAACAACTCAGGAAGGTAATCTATTGTGCTATGGCTATATGTCACATCTGATCAAGTTGAGCCTTTTAGGATCAAAGCTCTCTGAGATAAAAAGCTGTAGAAGTGAACTAAAATCTCCACCCCATAGAATGGATAACATCAGAGAACAGTTTTGCTCCAATGCAAAGTTTGTGGTGACTGCCCGAACATCGTGAGCCATGATGCAAAGCAAATTCATTTTGAGGTTCTTGTCTGATATGTGGAATGAATAACCCACTTTATCCAGGACAAAAGTGTCTGTGCTGATATATTGTCCTTTCCCTCTGTTAGGGGTAAGAAGAGGTGTGATCTCCCTCGATGCAATGGCCTGATGTCCCACCCAGTCACATTATCCTGACACCAGGCTGACCAGTCCTAACACTAAACTCTTAATGCTGAGTGCCTAACGAGGCAACTGTCAGTACCATTTTCATAAGTCTTTGGTATGACTTGGTCAGGGTTCAAACCTGCAACCTTCTGCATCTGAGGTGGACATTCTAATCCCTAGGCCATCAGAGCAATCACTTACAAAGTGGATGATGTAATATCAATTCGAATAAAAATTGCCTATATGAAAGGTCTGTTGACTGCCTATACAAGTAAAATCACAAAGCATTGCTTACAGTACCTACAAAGTGCACACTATGACTAAACTATGCAGAGAAAACTTAAGTTGTATCTGACCATGGCAGAAACTATACAGTAATATAACTGAGTTTTCTACAGTACACCCATACATGCACATTTAAGGTAATGTTAGCTTTAGGAAAGGACAAATGATGGCCTATACAGATTAAATTAGTAGAGTGTCATTTATATAACTACAGTGTGGATGCTATGAAAGATAGATTAATACGTAAAACTTACTTGTGTCTATCAGATTGTAGTTGACAATATACAGCAATGTTATGCAAGTTTTCTATATCATATACCAACCTTCACCTACTTAAATATAGCTATAGCAATGTGAGAGGATGCAATCACAAACCATGCAGGTACATATCAATGGTACCTAAATGTATGAGGACGCAAAGTCATGACATTGAAAAGTATATATAGTAGACTTTCCTTCAAAGAGAACACTACTCCAATTTTCTTTAAGGTGGAAAACTTCTCATATGCTTGTACGTGGATTGTATGGCATCTCTGTCTTTAGAGTGAGCTACTCAACATGAACAGAAGTAGTACTTGCATTATCTGGCAATAATTTCTGTATCAAGGGGAGATCACAATCTAATTGCCACCTAGGTGAACAGATAAATTTTAACTTTTTAGCTAAAACGATGGATTTGCAAGGTAGTAGTAGTTTTCCTGATGTATTATCATCAGGTAATGTATTTGAAGATGAAATAGTAAATTATAAGATTCCAGGTCATTCATTCATTCGTTACACATGTGTTTGAAAGTGGGAATAAAACTGCAATAGGTCTATAGTTATTCATATCAGTGACATCCCCCTTGTTGGGTTTGGAGTTACATTTGCTTGTTTCAGTTTGCAGGATGGTCTAAAATAATAACTTTGCTTAAGTTAGAAAATGGAAGTAGTGACAGTGAGCAATCAAGGTTTCTCTATTTACTATAATCAATTAATTTATTAACTCATTAAGGGATTATTCTTTCAAACATAAAATTTTATAGGAAAGCTTAATAATTCTATTCACACATACCAGTGCTATAATTATTCTATGAATAAAAATTGCTTAAACCATCTGCAAAATATTAAATAGATATGCAGAGTTTGCATCATCAGCCCTGGCAAATGTTGGAGGATGTAGATATGTTCAGACTCATTCAGTGATAGAATCACTGAGATGACCACTTTAAAATTTTCTACTGATTTTTGTAGAAACAAATTAAGCACTGTGGAAATATAATCAAATTACAAATAACTCTTATACAACCAAACTTGTATGCAATAGTGTCCACCATGAAATAAAGCAATATGTAACTCAGATAAAGGAAGTAGGTAACTGTAGCCAACTTTTATTGGAATACTTGGGAAAGGCACAATAAGTTTAAAATTATGTTGTAGTAACTTAAAATAGTCTCAAAAACTTGAAATCTGTGACAATACTAAAATCTCTCAAATAATCAAAAAGTCAAAGATTAGAACTGATTTTTCCCATTTTCAGAAGGAAAAAAATCCTCAGGATCATACCTTGCAGCTGGTTTTCCCTCTTGTACCATCTTTACCAATGACTTCATAGGGGTACTGAGTGAAATCTGTAATGCATTGGAACTATGCATCACTATATTTAGAACATCAATTTCATTCAAGTTCTATCATTCAATAAGCTCCATGTAAAGACTTTTTCTCCATCAAAGAATTCGTGGCTTGAGCTGACATTTGCTTGTTGTTTTATTACTAAGTCAAATTTTATGTTTATTTTCATAGATTTAATTATACTGAAATTTTTTTCAAAATTCCTCCAAATGATACAGCGACAAAATTGCTTTTAGTTGAAAAACTATTTAAATATACAGTCCAAGATAAAAGTGGTAACTTATATTTTAATGCAAAATGGGAATGAAATATGCAAATTTGCTATCAACTGAATTTTCAACAGTAATATTCATGATACAATCAAGAACTTCATCAAGTTATAAAAATCATGCATTTATATTCATACACACAGAGTGCCAATTTTAACAATGTTTGCACAATATCTTAATGAACACAGAATGACAATTTTAACAATGTTTGCATAACATCTTAATGACTGCAGGTTGGCAATAATGATGCTGTATATGGTAATTTAATAAATATTATATAGAGTTTATTGTCATATTATTCACCGTTCTAAATTCCTTATTTTCTAATGTAAAATTATTATCCTTGAGTGCTCTTTCCACAAAAACTGAATGATTCCTAGCACCATTTTAATTCTATGCATAAAGGACTACAACATTTTGATAATATGTGATACATGAAAATAAGTATTCATGGGCCTTCAGGTAATTTTATAAGATAAATAAGCACATATGTATCTCAAATAAAAAAACAAAGTCTAAGAGGTCAAATTACATGGTAAACATGACTGTCTATTTAAATCATGAACATGGCTATCTATTTACACCATGAACATGGCTGTTAATTTACATGATAAACATGGTTGTCAATTTACATTATAAATATGGCTGTTTTTTTCCATTATGAACATGGCTGTCTATTTATATGATGAACACGGCTGTCTATTTATATGATGAACATGGCTCTCTGTCTCCATGATGAATATGGCTATTTCCATGATGAACATGGCTGTCTATTTAAATGATGAAGATGTCTGTCAATTTACATGATAATATGGCTGTCTATTTACTTTTGTGTTTCTTCTTGCTTTCTTTAATCAACCATTTTGTAGTATGGTATTTGATCCAACTCTGCTTTACAAACAGCTGTGTTGTAACAATGCCTGTGAAAGGCATTGTTACATTGTTAATAAATGAATATCAATAGTATGTGTCTCCTTTTCTTATCCAAATTTTACTTTATCTGACTTACCATCTGATACTTACATAAATGAAATTTATGATAAGAAATAACAGACTATTTAACAAATTTATTTTTATATTCACTCTTGCTTCTAGTGAATCAGCACAATAAAACAATTTCTTTATGTAGTCAATCTTCAGAACAGGACAGGTTTTGGCAAAAGAAGAATACATGAGTTATTTTCCTTGTCAGTACTCACTATTCAAGTTCTGATGAACTGCATGAAAATTTTCTTTTTTATATCTCATTTTTCTTATTCTGTTCTATTCTAAACTTTAATAACTTTTTTAAATTTACAGCAACAAAATATCAACATAGAATGAGAATTTCCTGGTTGTTCAACTTGTGAGGCAAAGTTGTATGTCATGAGAATTAATGCTGACAGAAATGTTTTACTCATGTGTAAGTTGAAAAAAAATGGCATTACTTACTGGAGACAAATTTGAAAGCTTTAGTTCTGTGAGCTGAACCCCACTGAAGAATTCATGATCTGCAACCTGATGAAAAGAAAAAGAACATTTTTGAAAGTAATGAGATTACTGGTGACTCTGAGGGTCATAATTTATGAAAGTAATGGCAGTACTAGTGACTTCCAGGTCTGTAGAGAAACTACGACCAAATGGAAAAAAGTTTTGTTTTTGTTTGTTTTTGTGGAATTTAACACCATTTTGCAGCACTTGACAGGCTATACATGGAAGAACCTGGGAGACCCCAGAAAGACCCACCAACACATGGGAAACTACTGGTAAGCTTTCTTGAGCAATGACACAGATTCACATTAACAGAGGTAAGATGTGCAGGTCATCTGTAAAGGTGAGCACCTTATACCACCTGGCCAACTGGGGCCATACAGAAAAACATGACTATAAATATTTCTACTCATGGCTGTATACAATATCGTAATAATACTGCTGCAAAAAGAATCTTTATATTTTTCTAAAAAATTTTCTATTTATGTGTCACTATAGAATTTATATTAACATTTGAAATATTGCTAAAGTTGTGATTTCATTTTAAGAAGCAATTTCTTTACTACTGTTTCAACTATTACCATCAGTGGAACAATATCCAAGGGAGATAACTAGCATCTGGTCTGAACCATAAAAAAATGTAATCAAAACTTCTCCATTGATTGGTTGATTCAGCTTCAGATGTGCAACTGTAAATATTCCTATGTGCAGTTATGCAACATAACCACCACCACCACCAACAACACACCACCAACACCACCAAAAATAATAATTCATTAGTACCTGGAATCATACATAATTGTTCATTTTCTGTATATAGTACAAGTTCACCATGCATTCATTAGAGTAACTCAGCTAATATAACTGTAACTTATGGAAATTGGAAAAAGAAATACCTGTCTTATTGTAGGATATACACCACTTTCATTCTGGAATATGAAATTCAGAAGCTGAAAAAGAATGTTGAAAATACAATTATCATGCCACAATGAATCGTCACAGGTCATGTGATTAAAATTAAGCAAGAGTCTTATAAATGTGTCAAATGGTTATCTACGTAGGCACTATAAGGGAATGGTTGACTCTGAATAACCAATGGGTGTCAATCACCCTCCTTTTTTAAAATAAATACTTTACTTTTCTTAATTAGACTTACCATGATCTTGACCTTGGACCCCACCAACCACCACCATAAATGCTTTTCTTTCTTACCATAAGTACAAAAAGCCCTATGTGAAAGCCATCCATAAATTTTGGTTAAAGAACTTACTCTTGAGTAAATGTTATTGTGCAAACACATTTTTTAGTTACAATGACCTTGACTTTTTGTCTTTCAACCACAAAATCAACAGGTCTTTCTTATCTGAAGTGCAAGCCCTCAACAAACTTTGCTCATGGTATGTGGTTTAGAAATAAAATTATGCAAAAACAATTTTTCTTTTTTCAATTATTGTGTCTTTGAGCTTGATTTTTTTTACCCTAATTAATATGCTTCTTTTTTCTTACCTCAAGTGTAAGCCACCCAAAACCTTGTTCAGCTACAATGATCATTATCTTTGACCTTTTGAATCTAAACTCAGTAGGATTTTACCGACAAGCCATCCACAAAGTTTAATCTAGGTCTGTGATGTAGAACCAATAGTTTTGTGTGGAATACATTTTTCTTTCAATTCAAAGAGACTTTCATCTTTAATGTTTTGACCCAAAAATCAATATGTCTTTTCCTATGTACAGGCAATCCACAAAGTCTGGTCTAGCTTGAGAATTAACGTTACTGTACAGAAACCATTCTTCTTCTGCTCACAGTGACCTTTACCTTGGACCTTTTGACCCCAAATAAATAGAATTTTTCCTCACCCCTAATCAACAACAAAGTTACATTATGTAAAAACCAAAGATTTTACTGTGTGGAAACAAGAAAAAAGGTAACAGACATATGGATGGATAGATAGATGCATGGATGGATGGAAAGACAAACATATGGATGTACAGATGGATGGATGGATGGAAAGACAGACATATAGATGGATGGAAAGACATATATGTATGGAAATACAGATGTATGGATAGAAAGATAGATGGACTGCAGTAAAGACAAATGTATGGATGTAAAGACATATGGATTGATGTAAAGACACATGCATGAATGGCATGACAGATGGATGATGGAAAGAAAGACAGACATTACTATAACATTAGAATCCTCAGAAGCCACTAGATAAAATATTCTATATGCTCAACAAGGGCCATAACTATTAAAATTTCACAATCCATTTATCATTGAAATTATTGGAGACTATGCCAAGATTAAGCTTAACAAGCAAACTTGGTGAAAATGAAACAAAAGAGGTATATGCTATAGTGTTCAGAAGCTAAAAAGATCCATACTCTAAATAAATAAAGGGAAATAACTGTGTAATATATAGTTTAAATTATTAATTAAATCTGTCCAAAGACCGTGTGTGTGTGTGTGTGTGTGTGTGTGTGTGTGTGTGTGTGTGTGTGTGTGTGTGTGTGTGTGTGTGTGTGTGTGTGTGTGTGTGTGTGTGTGTTTTGCATCCATGCATGTATGTATTTATGCATTGTTATGACTCAATGGTCTTACACTAAGTAAACAGAAAAGAGCAAAAACCAACAAGTTTTGTAAAATTCAACAAATAATATATTTCCCTACAATACAAAGTGAAAATTTAAAAAGAAAGAGTGTGTGTGTGTGTGTGTGTGTGTGTGTGTGTGTGTGTGTGTGTGTGTGTGTGTGTGTGTGTGTGTGTGTGTGTGTGTGTGTGTGTGTGAGTGATTTAGATTTTTAATGTAGCTTTAACAATTTTTCAGTCATATTGCTATGATGTCTGCAGTGTGACAGTTTATAGTGATGTCTAACACTGGGGCATCATGCCGCAGAAATGTGGCATGATGTCCCACCCAGTCACATTATCCTGACACCAGGCCGACCAGTCCTAACACTAACCTCTTAATGCTGTGCCAAGTGAGGCAGCTGTTAGTACCATTTTTTTAAGTCTTTGGCATGACTTGGCCGGGGTTCAAACCCATGATCTCCCACATCTGAGGTGGACTCTTTAACCACTAGAACTTAAAAAGAAAACTTTAAAAAGAACTTACAGTATTGTGAATTAAATCCCAATAGTCCTAAGAGTTCTATCACAAGTCCAAATGTATAAAGTTCCAACTGAATTCTAGTGGTATTCCAAATAAATTCTGATGAATGTGTTGATGTGCATGTAGTCTTGAACATGCTGATGTGCCAATGGCCTGGAATGTGGTGATGTGTTAAGTTTTTTGATGTATCACAATAATATAATTGTGAGAAGCCTGCCGGTAGCTTCTCGTGGGTCGGTGGTTCTTTCTGGGGTTTTCCCGGGTTCTTCCTCCACCATTTATACTGGCTGCCATGTATAGCATATCTTGTGCTGAAAAATGGCATTAAACCCTACAACAACAACAACAACAACAATAATATAGTCCAAAATGTCTTTGTCTGAATTTACTATAATTCCAAATTAATGTTCCAGTCCAAGAATATTATTGAGCACTTTGTAATTCCAGTGAATAATAATATGAATAAATAAATCCATTCAAATATAAAACTGAACACAACAATAAGAATGATTCTGTTTTGGATGTTAAGGCAAGAATGAATCATTCTTAGGTAAACAATATTATATACCCCTCTACTTAACCTAGGTCACAATAACCATTTCCTGGAAATACTCTTTCAAAGTAATGGAAATTTTCACTGAAAACATTTCTTAGGTCAGAATCAACACTATATCTTTAACTCAAATTAAAGAAAACAAGTTTACTATTAATAATGATCACATTAATTAGTCCCAAGCATAGAGAAATATTAAGCTATTTATTATGCTGTTTACAAAAAATAAGTGTCACTGGTCAGACACACCATTAACTTGATTTTAGACAAGGACAAGTACAAAACACAAATGTACATAACATACAATCATGAAGAAAAGCCAAGAAATAATATAAATTAAGTATACATAACAGTATGCATGCATGTATGTATGTATGTGTGTATGTATGTATGTATGTATGTATATAGAGGATCTCAAATGGGTAACGATTTAATATTAAATTTATGAAACGAGTTGAATAATGTCCAGCTTTTGCAAGCCTTGGCTTGCAAAAGCTGGACATTATTTAACGAGTTTCATAAATTTAATAGTAAATCATTACCCATTTGAGATTCTTTTTATCACATTGTTTTATTTAAGTAGAAATTATTTAGATAGAAAGAACAAATAATTTCGTTCATTCTGACAGATGCTATACCTTTCATTTGTTGTGCGTAAAAAAGTCCCAAACAAAGTTGAATATTAAAAGTATATTATACATTTTTGATAACTATAAATCAAAGAATAAGCGTCCATCCAAATAAACAGAACATTTTACAACAGACAAAACATTTGTCAACACTTAATGACCAATGCATGTGATGTCATAATGTTTGATATGGTTCACAATACCAGTTTGAGTTGGCCAACACAACACAGTGACAGTGTTTACGCTGAAATTCCACAACTAAACATTACATTGTTGTGATACTTTTGTAAAAAGAAGATTACTGAATGAAGAAATACACATATTTACTGTAATGTATTTGTGACCAGATATTTGCAGTATCTAATTTGGAACATTAGATTGTACAGAAGACATAAACAAATCCCTGTTTGATTCGGACTTGCATCACATATTTGCTGCGTAAATATGCTGTGGTTGGATAAAGTTCTGTCAGTTGGGGAGACTGGTTTATGTCTACATTCCTCTGTGAACAAAGGTGAGTTTATTTACTTCAGTAAGTTCACATTTAAACCAAGCTTGTATATAGGGTGGATTCCATGCTACAGATATACCGCCTATCCATCCCCACCCCCACCCTCATTATCATCTAAGTAATACCGGTAGTTTTACTTGATGTTATTGTTCTTGTCTTGGGGGTTTTGCCATTTTTAATGTTATGATATGTTACACATGACATAACAAACCCGTGGGGGTAAATTGGCAATACTGAAACAGACGAGACCATTTTTTCCCAATTCCCTTTTGCGAGTCGATTAAAAAAATGGCAGCCAAAAATGTTCAATGAAAACAAAAAATTCCAGAAGGCGGGGTTAAAAATAGTTTTCCCACAATCGCAGCCAATCAGTAAAGAGAATACTGCACAATAATTGCATGGGCACATATGGACCAATCAGAATCACATAAAGTGATATGTTCACATGTATAATATAAAAAATATTAAACTGCACACACTATAGGCAAAGTGTACCGACTATGAGATAAGTATGTATATAGTATGTAAGTATGAAGTTAGGTAGTTATGTGGTTTAATGGTTCTGCACAGTCCTGACTAGACCAAGCCAAGTAAAAGCTATGCTGTAAAAATGTATCATTTCACTTTATAAAAAAAAAGTTAAATGCTGAAGTGGCAAGGAGCCATTGGTTTCCTATTCTAGGTCCATTAAGGGACATAACTCATACAAACAAATGCCAAATGTATTTATCATCAATCTCATCCAAAAACTTGCAGATAATGAATCTTCACATGAATTTTGGTTAAATGAAATAGAAAATATGCATTCCAAAGTGTTTATAAGCTTGTGCATGGACTGTTGGACAAAGAGACGCTGTTTCTATATCCCCTCACCTACTGTGGGAAAAGAAAATAAACATCTTTTGTCAACAAAACTTAGTCTCTCTTAAAATTACCAAACAAGCATGCTACATAAATACAAAAGATTATAGGTTGGTCCTGCAAATATTGCCATAAATGCTAAATAATTTTACATAATGATTCTTTCTGCAAAAATTTACCTGAAAAGAATTTGTATTCATTATACTGTACATTACAGAAAATGTTATTTCAAAATGTATCAGTGGAAGAATTTAACAGAGAAAAAAGCATGAAATCACATCAATGCTGCCAGAAAGGTCTATCATATAATTATACCTCCAGGCTGGAAGGGTTTTCCTCCTGAGATGAGGGGTATATTATTTTGTTTTATTACAGAACAGACATTTTTCGTGGGGGGGGGGTTGTAACTTGCTTCCAGTGTAGTATATTTCCAGTAAAGACTTCCTATGATTACATGACTGTGAACCATTTTATCCTTCAAGCATGACACTGTGAATCATCATACCATTCAAGCATTACACTTTAATTGCTAATCAGACAGACAATTATCTTACATTAATCACTGGATTATACTATGTGCGATCATCAGTAATTCAGAATGATTAAAAATTAATGGATTATGACTACTGAATTACTCAAGAGCTCAAACAGCATAAAACAATTAACTTATGAATTTTTTCAGAATGGTCAGATTGGCTTTGGACACTGTGTTAAACTATTAAAAAAAGTTAGTTTAGATGGACAATGCTATGTGTGACCAGAAGTAATTCAGAAAGGATTAAAGACATTAATGGATTATGGCCTGATTACTCATTACTAAAGAGCTAAGATGATGCATAAGAAGACAGTCTGACATCATTATTTAAATTTTGTTGATCACCATATTGAGCATTATCTTCCAATGCCAAAATTAAACAAACAAAATATATCATGAAATTCATTAATAGATGGAAACAAGAATATCATTGGTTGGACTTAAGTTTAAATGGACATGAATATGAATTCTGCTGTTCCTATAAAGTCGATTTTAAGAATTTCCTATATTCAATATATATAGCACAAATCATAAGAAGTTCTAGCAGGCAGTCAGAAACCTGAATCTACCCACAGGCAGGAAACTAACTTCTTGGTGGACACAGTGGAGTTGTACTAACTTTGCCACATTCCAATGCAGACACTGAAAGGAATTTTTCCATTCTGAGGAAAATTCAGGCCGACTCCAAAGGAAATCTGGATCCAGTAACAAAATATCATCTCCTAGGTGTTGAGATCAAACTACTTGTGACACAGATAAGGATGGTACAAAAGATGGCAAATTACCATGAAAAGACTGATGAGATGATGTCCATATTTTAAGACTGAAAAAGGAAATTTATTCAACAGTTGTCATTTCTGTCCATTTTCATGCTAAAAACTGGGTCAATGAAATTCCTCCTGGCTTGAAAACTGCAGTCTGACCTAATTTTGCAAATCTCCTGATCCATCTGAAGCTGACCTCTTTATTGTGCCACATGTATGTAATGTAATAACAATAAATATCATCATTACAACTATTTACAACTTGGAATGTGACATTATGTGACAATAGCATGAAAGTGGCCTATAAGAGATATCTCAAGATAAAAGCAATATTGTAATCATAGTTAACTTTTTGAAAACAATGAATAACATCAGCTCTGAAAACATTTTATGAAATTCACTTGTTAGTGATAATTCCAAAACAAATGACAGCTTCATTCAAAGTATTTAGGTTTAAAGACAAAAAATGCATTATACTTGCAAGAAAGGATATTTAATTTTTTTGTTAAGTTCATCCAGAAGGTAGGTCTTTCCATCTCTTAGAAGGGTTGAAAGAACAAGATTTGTTTTGCAAAGCATGTATGCTCCCACTTCAGAGATGCAAACCCAAATGTCAAAATTCAAACATTGCTATAACTACATGAAAATCTAATAAAGTCAACTAAATATGAATAAAACTGTGCATGTTACATTTATTTGTCCATTTCAAACTGGTTTAAATTCAAACTGTGCTAACAAGGCTTTTGTCGAAAAAAGACAAAATACGAAAAATTATTAAAATAGCCTGAAAATCTCATAAGCTCATCTACATATATTAATACAAATAAAATTTCACTTACCTGCCTAAAGTGTTTTGCTTAATCAAGCTGACAAGGTTTTTGTTTAAAATATCTTTTTCCAAAAAGTTCAAAAATGTGGAAATATTTAAAAATTATATAAAAACCTGAGATTCTAACAGGTCATCTATATGTGCATACAAATATGCCAGCCAAATTTCATTCATTACTTACTTTCATTGGCTTACTTTTGCATATTTAGATTACAATTATCAATAGCTGATGGGAAAATGGCTTATATATTGATGAAGAAAATGTTCAGTATTAATTACAGCAGAAAACATGTTCTACTATTCTATATTAATTATTGATGATTAAAAATTATTTATGATGAACATGTTCTATCTTAATTATTGCTGAACATGTCCTATCTTAATTATTTCTGAAGAACATGTTCTATTATTATCTCTTAATTACTAATGAAGAACATGTTCCATCATTGTATCTTAATTGTTGATGAAAAACACATTCTGTTTTAATAATTGATAAAGAACATGTCCTATCATTCTATCTTAATTACTCATGAAAGGCATGTTTCATCTTAATTACTGATTGAAAAAGCATGGTCAATCATTCTACCTTAATTATTGATTAACATGTTATATCATTCTATCTTAATTATTGATGAAAACATGTTCTATCATTCTTTCTTAAGCCTGGTAGGGCTGAGTTGTTTTCACACAAATTGCATCCACATACTGTTTTGTCTGTGACTGCCGGACCTTCCTGTGCTGAATTGTTTCAAGAGCTGCTTCAAAGGCAGTAATATTAAACATTGTTATGACTCTGTGGTCTTAAACTATGTAACAAAAAAGAGCCAAAACCATCAAGTTTTGTAAAATTCAACAAATAATTTATTTCCCTGGAATACAAAGTGAAAATTTAAAAAGAACTTACAGTATTATGAATTAAATCCTAAATAGTCCTAAAAGTTTTATCACAAGTCCAAATATATATAGATCCAACTGAGTGGTATTCTAAATAATGTCCAATACTGAATGTGCTGACATGCCTGTAGTCTCAAATATGCTAATGTACCCATGGCCTGTAGTGTGGAGATGTGCTAACAGTCTTTTGATGTATCACAATAATATAATCCAAATTCTTCTTGTCTGAAATCACTGTAATTCCAAACTAATGTTCCAGTCCAAAAATACTATTGATGAGCACTGTGTATTTCCAGTGAATAATAATTTCAATAAATAATTCTACCCAAATAAAAACAATGAACACAACAATAAGAATAATTCTGCCTCTCACGTTAAATGCAAGTAAATTCTTAAGTAAATAATTTTATATAAAAAAAGGTAAGACACAAAAGTAGAACCCGGATGAGGGTCAAAAGTTCATTTCTAGAAAGTTCAAAGTTGCCAACAAGATAAAATCTGCTTACAAAATGATAATAAAAACAAGGGAAACATCTGGTACAACAGGTTCTTCCATGGGAGAATTCCAATCTCCAGGACCCAGACCCAAATAAACATATTTACCTCCTCTGATTATGATCCTAATAATTAACCCACACTTAAAGAGAAATATTAAATATGTACTATTTGTTTACAAAATAAAAGTTACTGGTCAGGTACATAATGAACCTGACTTTGGAAAAGGTCAAGTCTAAAATACAACTAAGCATAACATATAATCATGAAGAAAGCACTAACAAACAATACTAATTAAATATACATACAACATAATTGTATGAAACTTTATCAGATAATACCTGAATGCATCCATGTTCTTCACATATATTTTTCATTAAAATTAAAAGATTTCTTATCACTGGCAACCAAAAGAATGAAATGTTTAAAAATAACATATTCTTTCAAACAAATTATATCTAAGCCATTTCTTTTTTGCACATTTAATTTATAAAAGTATCATATATTTCTCTCAACTGTATTACTGATCATAAATTGTCAGTGATTTCATCATCTCAAGACAATACACAAGAAATCTGCCCAGCAATAAATAAAAGAAACAATTTAATGATCTGCAGATGGATTTTGAACTGTTTAAATACAGCCATGTAAAGGTAAAATTAGACATTAGATCACGTTTTGAGTATTATGCAATATCTGTCATCCTTTGTATGTAGAATAATAAAGTATCAATTTTCATAGCAATGACAGTGGTGTTGCAAGCGGAAAAATGTGAAAATATATAGATGATATATCAAATACATACATATAAAAATTATTACATCACCCACTTTTGAAACCAGCACTGAATAATTACATCACCACCTTTTCGACACTGAAATATGATCCTGGGACCTTGACTATGTTATACAAGGAAGAACATTAGAAATTTAATAGAAAAAGAAAGAAAACGATGATTCAAACTTAACATACTTTAATGGGCAAAATGTTCAATGTGTATAGAGAAACATTTCAAATAAGCAATATCCAACAAAACCAACAAAAAATTTTTTGAAAGCAATTAAAAAAACAGAAACATTGGGAATACCCATTTAATTGCGTAAAATGTAGCATATTTTCTATGTAGGTATTGAAGTGTACATAAATCTGGTATAATTTCTCACTCCACCTGGCCAAGTCACATTAAAGACTTATAAAAATGGTACTAGCAGCTGCCTTGGTGGTGAAGGGGGCCATATAAGGGGGGGGGGGACCACTGTAACAGTTCTTGCAGCATGCCTCTTCTGAGGCAAGTATTTGTATTTCTGCTTGATCACAAACTACACACATCTCAACAAACTCAAAATTTTCATTTTTAATTTTTCAGAGAAAATGTTGACTCTGCAGCCTCAATAAGACTTCTCCTGATGGTCTGGTTCTTCCTCTATGGACAATTGGTGATATTAATTTACTGCTAAACACATGCAGAGGCATTTTAACTACATCTGAAGAGGATATTTTATATAATATATAAGCATTTAAAACTGTTAAATTGAGCATGTGAAAGAAAATGTTTTCCACCACTTCAGTGTTCTCAAATTAAAACTGATATGACACCATTTGATTGGATTTATCTACACTCCCCATATACTTATCATAAAGGCTGACTATATCAGGCTGTTCAATAGCAAGGCCAGACATCGGGCAGTTTGAAGATCCTGAATCTACCCTAGTGTACCAAGGAGAATGACTTGCTTCTAATCATTGTAATTCATGGCTGCAGAATGAACAGTATGCATCATGTGAGTATCTTGTAAATTCTTGGTCATTAAGATTTTGTGGAATCCCTTGTCTAGTGATATGAACAATCCCAACTGCACTTATTCCTAAGTCCAATAGGTCTAGGAGCAGTCTTGGAGATAAAAAGTAACTGTCGATGAACAAAGTGTAACCTTGTCCAATGAAGTTATGCATCAGGTTCTTAGCCAGGCTGCATGATCTGCCATTTTCATTTACAGATACATTACTTTTACTACCATATGACTGAAACTTAGAACTATAGTCATTAGTACAGTTGCTGACCATATAGAACTTGATTCCACACTTAATGAGTTTTTCTGGATTATAACCCAAATTGACCGACTTTGTATTTCACACCAACCAACAGACTTTCTATTTCACCCAAATCAACAGACTTTGTATTTCACCCCAATCAACACTTTGCATTTCAACCAAATCAACTGACTTTGTATTTCACACAAACCAACAGACTTTGTATTTCATCCAAATCAACAGACTTTGTATTTCACCCAAATTAATATCCACTGAATATCAACAGACTTTATATTTCACACAAATCAACAGACTTTGTCAAATAGCTCTGCAAAAAGAAAGCAGATACCAATAATATTTGTTATTACAAACCACTGAATCCTCACATAAATTCTGAACTTTCATTACCTGGTATTGAAAAGATGGTATGCAAATGAGCAAGCCAATCTTTTTTTATGCTTTAATCGGTAGTAAATATGTTTTCCTTTCTCATATACATATGCAGACCTAGATATCTTGCATCATGATTGGTCCATAGCATTAGTCAGGGCTAGGAAAACTTTAATCTACTTTCCACTGTTATCACAACAGTGCAAAAACATGTATACAGTTTCAAGAGCTCACAATTTTGCTGCAAGAACTCAATAGCATATCTGAAATGAAAATGTCAAAGAATTGTGGACTGAAAGAAACACACCCAGGCACAAACTGAGCTATACAAGGACAAAAAAAAACCCAAGATCATTAAATAATTATTTTCAACAATTTAAATATCTTTTCTTAAAATGTTTTACCCATATATTTGAATCTATATTTTTGTTAAGTCTTAACACTACATTTGTGAAGGTTACATGTATGATTAACATGAATAATTAAGAATTTAAAGTTTGCAGATAGAAATATCATCAACCCCACCCCAATGCCAAATATTGAAATGTCTTTGTTATTGATAATACAAGAAACCATCTTAACGATATGTATTTGATTTTATTAACTGTTGCAGATCTAATAATTGGCAATATTGTTGCAGATCTAATAACTGGCAACACTGTCACAGATCTAATAATTGGCAATTATAAAATAAAAATAAACTGCTGATTATTGGAGCTGAGGTATTGTACATGTCATTTTTTTCATATTTGTGAAAGATTAACTCACCTACTTATTTCCACTGCAATTTCAGCATAGTCATCATTCTTCATGATGTGATTCAAATAATCCACAGACTCACAAGTAGAGATATGAAACTGCTGTTCTCATTGTTATATCACCAACTTACCACTCTTCCAAAATATCATTTCCTCTCTCACCAACATCTCTAACATCCTCCTCACCAATATCAGCTTCATCAAAACCCTCAAACTTATCTTTACAATCCATATCATCCACCAACTTGCGTATTATATTTCATCATCACCATGCACAACCACAATACTGTTTATGCTGACAACCAGATCTCCTGGCAAATCTTTTGCTTTTCTTCCTTATTTTGACAGTTATGCATCAATCACATTTAATTTGATAATTATTGGACCATCTTGTCTAGTAATCTCTATAATATCTTTTACCATGTGCTTAATGATTGGTGGAGATTTAACACCCAATTACATCATTGTAAGAAGCCATATTTTTATGGCTATTGCATACAGAAGACAGTGTATTGTAAATATCATTACCACATATAGATTCTGGTCACATAAATCATATATAGTTATGGCTTCCACACTACTTACTGATGGAGAACATGTTCTATCTTAATTAATACATGATTTTAAATTAAAATTTTCAAATAAAGTTAAGAATTTAATTTCTCCATACTGACATAACAATATTTGCACAAAGGCATATAACTTAATTGTGAATTTTGGGGGAATTTTAAACTTATGAAGACACTCAGTCAAGGACAGTGATAAACTAACCTAGATTTTACTAAGAAATCAGAAGGGAGAATTTAATTAAAAATCAGTACAGCAAACAGGAATAAACAAAGTGAAAGACAGCACTGAAGCACATGACTGCACACATAGGGCCTTACCATAACAATCTGTGGATTCTGGCACATGGTCAGATGACTAGGTTCTGGGTGAGCAGTATCCAGTTCAAATCCCACACACATCTCATATATCAGGTGACCTAAGAAGGACAAGAAAGATGTAAGGAAAGGCATTAGCATTGTGCTTCTTTACAGGCTGATACTCCTCAGCCTTCAAAAATAACTTTGTTGAGGAAGCGGAAGGTAGGACTGGAGAAGTCTTGTCATACCACACACAAATCTAACCTTCGGTTGCACAATGACAAACAATGAGAACTTAGCTTTTAGAGATGGTCAATTTAGGCAATATATTTAAATCAAAAACACTTTCGTCATTCAAGTCCTTATAATAAATGTTTATAAACCTAAAGGAGAATGTTAAAAAGGTCTCTCAAATAATATACATTATATATACCAAACACACTAACATGCATTTTCATAAATATTTTTTTTTAAAATTATAAAAGCCTCCTTTTAAGCATAACTGTATCCCCAGTTGACAAAATTGTTGTTAGCATTACAATCCACTGCAACTATATATATATATATATATATATATATATATATATATATATATATATATATATATATATATATATCTGCACATGTCACTATCAACAACTATGACACTGTCCCACCCAATTTTGCAATACCATACCCAATTTTGCAATACCATGCAGCCAGGATAAGGGAGATAACTTTTCCTATTTTCCAACCTAATTCAAGTATCCCAAACTTGCTAACCCTCAATCATGAAAATCTGTAATCACCAGCCCAAAAATTTCTAATCTGGCACTGCATTTTTAATTTTCAAGATGAAAATCTGTAATAAAATCTTCAAATATCCTATTGAAAACTAAGGTTTTATGCATACCTTGGTGTGACCACTAGACCGTTAGATCAGCAATAAAAGAAAAATCCAGTTGGAAATGATGACATATTAATTCTGTGTACATCTGATGTTCAAGACAGAAATTATTGTTTCAGAATGTCTTCCCATTTCTCTACATTCATCTTATAGTGAACAGTTCTGTACAAATGTGCATACAGTAACTCAAATGGATAATAAACCAAGGTGAAAGTTTAGGTTCCTACAATGATTATTCCAAGCTTATGAGTACTAAACTCTGTGCAACAATTGCCTATAATTGTATTATTGTAAAACTAAATCTTTGTTTTGTCTCTGTCATTTGGCATGAATAGTCCCTGTTTGGCTGTCTCCATTAAAAGTTGGGTGAGGTTTTCTGTAGCAGACAATAGTATATTTACACTTGACAAAAAGGGGGCCCAGGTGGCTGAGTGGTCTAATGCACTTTCCTTTGCAGATTACTGACATCTGACCTCTGTTCACATGGGTTTGATACTCAGAAGTGGTCAAGATGTGTCTATGATAAAGTTTGCCAGTAGCTTCATATGGATTGGTGGTTCTTCTTGTGTTTTTCACATGCTCTTCTTCCACCATATATACTGGCCACCATGTAATTATTATGTGGTGAATAACAGCATTAACCCACAAAACCACAACCATATACACATGAAAATTAGCAACAAGACATTTTGTCTTCTTAACAGCATCAATGTATGATAATGTCTTGCTACTACATATGCTACAAGTGTTTGTTGGTTTGGTGGAGGCTGTTTTTACCTAGTGTGCTTTATGACTTATGTGTATGCATGTCATATCCTTTGCTGTGGCTGATGCAACAGTCATTTGCCTTGTTTCCTAGTGTGCTTGATGATTTGATATGTGTATGCATTTCATATCCTTTGCTGTGGCTCATGTATCAGTCACACCTCAATACGCAAATGAATCACCTCTTTCTGATGCTGTAATACATTACCATTTTTGGATGTACAGGTTGTGAATTCTTTTAGGGGATTTATTTTGCCTGAATATAACCATGCTTCATGTTGGTGTCCGCCATTTTTGCTCCCATGCATACCCTGGAGGAGGATATACTAAAGAGACACAAAAGCTGATGGTTCAACACGCACAGAAGGAGCCAATCAGATACAGTATTATGAATGTGGCTAGGTTGAGATTCTGCTTCTGTCTTTACTCAACAAAGGTATGATCATAACTTGCAAGCTTTGTCCCGATTGTGAGGTCATCACCTACCCAAGTTTACTTAACTGTTTCTCAGAATTTATAATTCTGAGTTGATTAATTATTTTTTTTTATTCACTACCACCAGTGAAGACAAAATGATTGGGGCCTAAGTAATTAATGCAAAAGGTGTCAATTGCAATGAACAACAATTATTGATTGGTGCCTTTAAAAAGTAATTAATGCAAAAGGGGTAAAAGGCAGTGACCAGCAATTAATGATTGGTAGCTATACAATTAATGCAAATGGGGTAATTAGCAATGACCAAGAATAAATGATCAATTCCTAAGTAATCAACGAAAAAAGGATTAATAGCAGTGACCAACATTTAAATGATTGGTGTCTAAGAAATTAGAGAATAAAGGGTAAAAAGCAGTAACAAACAATTTATGACTGGTACATAATTAAGGCAATATGAGTCAACAACAGCAGTGATTATTGCCTAAGTAGTTATGTAACTAGTATCAATAGTAGCAACTAACAATTATTACCAGCAACCAACAACAGTCTGGACTAGAGGCAACTTAAGTTTTTGATTGAAACAAGGGCACAGCCATTTCTGTTTAGTTCCACAGACTGCTGGGATTGCTGACTGGTCTTCTAGCAATCTGTGGATACAGGCAAATATGGTTGTACCTATACCTTGCATAAAGGGGCCATCAGTGTCCTCTGTGACCATACATTCATCAAGTTTTCTTTTTCACACCCCACAAATGTCTTTAGTTCTGTTTTTATATACTGAAAGACTTTAAAATAATGCAACAAGAACATGTCTAGAAAAGCCAAGAAGAAGTTTAAAATCTCCATCTACAATTATGAATTAAATCAGGACATTTTGCTAGATAAATGATATATTCACCCAGCAATAACTATCAAATGGTTTATAGAAACCTGAACTAGTTTAAAAGGAGAAAATTTGGGCTTACAATGTTTGCTGAAATACTGATAACATGATAACAATCAGCAAGCATTTAGTGCAGTTTCCTGTCAGTTTTAGAGTGTCATATGTGTAAGATAAAAATCTACCCAACAACTGTGCATATGACAGGACTTCTCACATTTAAACAAAAGCTAATCAGTGTAATTTTATTATAAGTGTACTCTATGGTACCTTGTGTGGACTAGCTATTTTAGCATGTTACTGAGAAGCTGGAGATTCTGCAACACCAAAATATGCGGTCAACCCAAAATATCAGGCAACACATATATAATTAGCTGTTTATTATATCAGACTAAACACATGAAATAACCTGTGTTTTATATCATGTTTCTTATTATCATCAATTGCCAGATATGTTCACATTTCTACATGGAAAAATTTACAAGTATTCAAATAAATATGCTTTTTTAATTGTAAACTTAAATTTTTTTATGACACACAATAATGTCTCTGCCATGTTTGACAATATCAAAATCGAAAGCTGAATGATGTTATAATGTAAAACTGGATGACATCATAAAGTAAAGCTGGATGACATCATCATGTAAAACTGGATGACATCATCATGTAAAACTGGATGACATCATCATGTAAAGCTGGATGACATCATAAAGTAAAGCTGGATGACATCATAATGTAAAGCTGGATGACATCATAATGTAAAACTGGGTGACATCATAATGTAAAGCTGGATGATATTATATTGTCATGATACATACTGTATGAAGATTATGTATACAGGCAAAAATTGCAGATTTAACTTCTATGGTGAAGCTATGGAACTCAGTTTGAGTAATAATAATAAATGATATATTACTGGGAAAAACTTTATTGTTCCAAATATCACATAAAAAATTAATGGATAATAGAATATTATTCTCATTATTAAATGATATATTACTGGATAATAACATATAGTTCTCATTATCAAAAGATAAACTGCTGCATAACAAAAGAGTGTTCTCATTATCAAATGATATATTACTTAAGAATATCATATTGTTATCATTATCAAATGATAATTTAATTAATAGCATATTGTTATCCCTATCAAATGCTATATTTCTTAATAATAGCACACTGCTATCATTATCAAATAATATTTTACACAATAACACATATTGTTCTCATTATCAAATCATATATTACTGGATAATAGCAAAGTGTTCCTATTATCAAATGATATATTACTGGATAATAGCATAGTGTTCTCATTATAATAGCATATTGTCTTCATTATCAAATAACAAATTACTGGATAATAGCATGTTGTTCTCATTATCAAATAATATATTACTGGATAATAACATATTGTTCTCATTATAAATGATGTATTACTGGATAATAGCATGTTGTTCTAATTATCAAATAATATATTACTGGATAATAGCATATCGTACGCATCAGAAATGATGTATTACTGGATAATAGCATGTTGTTCTCATCATCAAATAATATATTACTGGATAATAGTATATTGTTGTCATTACTGAATGATATATTTCTTAATAACAGCATAATGCTATCACTAAAATAGCACAGTGTTCTCATTATAATAGCATAGTGTTCTCATTATAATATCATATTGTTCTTATTATAAATGATATATTACTGGATAATAGCATGTTGTCCTCATTATTAAATAATACATTAATGGATAATAGCATACTGTTTTTATTACTGAATGATACATTTCTTAATAATAGCATATTGTTATCATTTTCAAATAATATATTACTGGATAACAGCATATTATTCTCATTATAAAATGATAAAGTATGGGATAATAGCATATTGTTTTCATTATCAAATGATATATTGCTGGATAATAGCACATTGCTCTCATTATCAAATAATATAATACTGGATAATAACATACTGTTCTCATTACTCAAATGATATATTTTTTAATAATAGCACATTGTTATCATTATCAAATAATATATTACCAGAAAACAGGATACTGTTCTCATTATCAAATAATATATTAATGGATAGTAACATAAAGTTCTCATTATCAAATAATATCATACTGGATAACAGCATATTGTTCTCATTATCAAATGATATATCACTTAATAATAGCATATTGTTCTCATTCCCAAATGATAAATTACTGGAGAAAACATATTGTTCACATTATCAAAGATTATATTAATGGATAATAGCATATTGTTGTCATTACAAAGATGTTCCTAATACCATGCATGATGCATTTCCTGTACATTTACACTTCATATTTACAATATGGTGGAGCTATGAATGTAATACTGATAAAAATCAATTGCTTACCAAATGATATAACATCTATTGCCTCCTTTGCCTTCTTCAGTTTCTTCTTTATAAGATGATATATGGGACTTTCATAACCAAGGAAAGTATTCTCACATGCAGCCAACCTGAGATAAAGTGTTAATTACTGCTTAAGACTCGCTGTATCAGTGTTTGTGAATTAAAGTAATAATTGCTGCATTAGAATGGGTGTAACAGTGATTAATATTTAAAGAAGTAACTATGCATTAGAATGAGTGTCTCAGTGCTTGGTAATTAAAGTAATAATTAATGCGTTAGAATGGGTTTAACAGTGACTGATAATTAAAGTAATAACTACTGCATTTGAGTCAGTGTAACAGTGCTTGGTCACTTTTCCAAGTTACTGCATTAGAATGGGTGTAACAGTACTTTGTGTATTTCAAAGTTACTGAAACATGACACATAAGAAACCTTCTGACATGCATTGTTATTGTTGTTACCATACGAATAACCATATAACTAAACAACCATGCCATAAGTTTCATCATTATTCTAATTGGGATGCAAGGGAGTGATCATTTTAGCGTAGCATGAAGTTGGATATAATGACATGTTTAATACAATTGCTTGGTTACCCATTTCGTGTTCAAACTTCTTGTTTTTTTTAATAGTCACTTGAAAATTTAAAAAATGACACATGATGAAAAAATGTAGGAGTTATTTGCTATTATAATAAAATACCATTTTAAAATCACTGAATGTATATAAAATGTTCCAAACAGCAATTAATTATCTGATTTCGTGTTCTCTCAATGTTTATACTTTTCCCTTTAAAAAATTTGTTTACAGCTTACCATTGTATTAATAAAGACTAAAAAAAAAAATGACTACTCCCTGGTTCAATTCAGTGGAAGCTATTTTGTTAAACATGTGGATGAAAGCAGATTCAATGTGATCAATGGTCCACTTAGCAAGTTCAAATTCTTGATGCTATTGATTTTTCATAGGAATGTGCTTCTGAAACATGGTTTATACAGCAGTAGTGAGGTCCTTTCAAGGACTATTTTTCTTAAAGAATCTGATCTTTGCCATATGTTACTTTGTTAATCACTGCATAAATAAGTACAAAAGCTGAAGAAAAGTTTAATTAACTTTGACACCCATTTTGAATGTTGCCCTGTGGGTCACACATCCATTTTTAGTTTTAAACACATCTAATTGCTAATTTTGTCAAATTACATATTGAATCAAGCCTCTCATTAGTACACTTAGAGCAAAGGGACACTACTCCATCTGGTAACTACTGGTGTCATGTGTCTTTTAATATATCCTATTTTATCTCCTTTAATTTATTTATTTATTCATTATTTTTGGCAACTACATAAACAACACAAATTCTGAATTTAAATATATTTCATTCTGCTTTATTGTTTTGTATTCCCTCAGATAAATTTAAAGAAATTTTTCCATGAGTTCAAGGATATCTCAAGGATAAAAACAAGTTTTTTTTAAATTCAAAGAGTATTCAAGGCAACTCCTCAAATTCAATGAATTTTGAACCATGTGAAATAGTGCTCAACAAAGTTAAGTGACTGTTGTAATTTTCACTCGGAAATTCAGTTTTGTCTTCATAATCAAGTAGGTTGTCTTCATACTTAAGTGTGATGTTTGCATCACCCTCTCCTTTGTGGGTGTGTTTATTTTTGTCTGCATTTGGCATCACATTCCATGATCAAAAGTGTCTAATGTGCAGTAGGAAGCCTTCAACCATCCAGAAGGAGAAGCAATAGCAAGATTTTCAAGATAGTTGCCATGGGAGTCATATTTGGAGTCAGATCAGCACCATTTTCATTTAGGTGGCACTCTACAGTTTCGTATTTTGCATAGGGTTAGAAATTTAAAGAAAAAGAATTCCCCCAGATTTCCTCACTAATTATACTGGCTATTTAAAAAAGACCTTGTATATCTTAGGTATTGTTCAAAGAACTTTTAATTCCATTTATTTTGGGGTATGATTGATGGGTGTAATATGGGTTATAGAGTATACAGCTTGGCCTTACTCCAGATATGCACCTTTCAAAAAAGTGCTAGCTCCACTTGGTCATTTTCACTTCCTGAACTTCAGAGGTAAATTGTAAAAAAAGAGCTGATAACTTTTTTTATATTTAATATATTTGGTAATTCATTCATTGCTCTTTCAGAAGCTGGTATTGTCTAGTCTGGCAAAATTCATTTTCCCTGATTTAATAGCTGCTAAGGATTGAGTACTTTAGATAAAATTCAGGCTGATTTTTGGATCACAAGGGAGCAGTCATTTCAGTTAGCAGTGTGCTAAGATCATTTACAATTTCCAAAAGTACAATATCCAAAATGTCAGCCACATTACATCAAAGTAGCATAGAGGTATGCCAACATTCTCTCCACTGTGCATGTTTTAAATGCAAACAACTTCACCTTACATACGTCACTCTCTCAAAAGTACATAATAACTGGTGGGTGCCCCCTTAGGACCAACTAGACATTACAAGATGTGATGAAAACTCCAGATCAATATGAGGGGTATTTTTTAGGAGTAGTAATAAAAATGTTTCAAGATGGCTTCCATGGGGTGGCCATAGATACAAGATTGGCACCATTATATTTTCATTGAAGACCAACGTGGCACCATAAAAAAGTTTTTAGTGGAAAAATCATATTCATATGACCATCTTTTCAGAAGTAGCAATAACAATATTTTCAAAATGACCAATATGGTGGCCATACTGGCTGTCCAAGTGGTATCATTTTCATTTGGGACCAACTAGATATGTGCATAAAGTTTCATGGCAATCCTTGAAGTAGTTTAGTAACAGAAGCAATAACAAGCTTGTGCTAACAGACAGCTGGTCAACACGCCATCTCATAAACTATTCTGATTTATGACTACTAAAAATATCCTTGGAAAAATTTATGTGCAAACCTGCAGCAATTATTCTCCAGCATAATGTTGGCTGAACGTACATGACCATGAGGAGGAAGTCCCTTCTCCTCCAGGTATAGTAAAGCCTGCAAAGAAAATATCTTCGCTATGTCAATAAACAGCTGTATACAACAGAACTTTATAATTTAAGAAAAGTATTTTATCTGACTGCTGTTCTATTAGTAAGTGTGTACATGTAAATTTTCATGTTTGGGGCAAATTGCATGTATGACTAATAGCTACAAGTTACTAATTAAAATATTTAAATAATGAAAATATTTATTGATCAATAATAATTCAGTATTATCCTTCAGAAACATTACTGATACAATGCATTTGAAAACAAACAAGAGTTTGACTAGTTTGATGGTGAAGAAAAACAGTGGTGCATAAGACCTGAAGGATATAAATACATTAGAGATGTCAAACTGATCTCTGACATGTATGGCAAGACTTTCTGGGAAGAAAAAAAAATTGGCATAAAAGAGAACTGACTTCTCATAAGGAGAAGAAAAATATGTCCTTGTTTTGATGACCCTTTATAACAAGTGTCCTCTTTTGAATCAGACATTATGAGGGAGGAGCTCTGTCATAAATTATCAAAGAACACACTATTTTTAGAAAAGACCATACAGAATTTAAAATTTTATGACTGTATGTATCAAGTCAAGTATCAGCTGTTGAATTTATTACAAGACACATGTCAATATCTGCATGCACACAGTGAAATTCAACATATACAGACTAATATTGATTCTTAAAGGAAAAAATATCTTGGGATGAGTGTTACTTAAGGTACGCTGGTGGTCGTAATATCAAACTATGTTGGATAATAGGTCTATGGGATAAGTGTTACTGAAGGTAGTCACAATATCATACCATGTTGGATAATAAGTCTATGGGATGAGTGTAACTGAAAGGAATCGTAATATCATACCATGTTAGATAATAGGTCTATGGGATAAGTGTTACCGAAGGTAGTCGTAATATCATACCATGTTGGATAATAAGTCTATGGGATGAGTGTTACTGAAGGTAGTCTTGGTATCATACCGTGTTGGATAATAGGTCTATGGGATGAGTGTTACTGAAGGTAGTCTTAATGTTGGATAAGGGGTCTATGAAATGAGTGACTGAAGGTAGTCGTAATATCATACGGTGTTGGATAATAGGTCTATGGGATGAGTGTTACTGAAGATAGTCTTAGTTTCATACAGTGTTAGATAATAGGTCTATGGGATGAGCGCAACTGAAGGTATCTTAATGTTGGATAAGGGGTTTATGGGATGAGTGACTGAAGGTAGTCTTAATGTTGGATAAGGGGTTTATGGGATGGGTGCAACTGAAGGTAGCCTTAATGTTGGATAAGGGGTTTATGGGATGAGTGTTACTGAAGGTAATCGTAATATCATACCATGTTGGATAATAGATCTATGGGATGAGTGTTACTGAAAGGAATTGTAATATCATACCGTGTTGGATAATAGATCTATGGAAGAAGTGTTACTGAAGGTAGTCATAATATCATACCGTGTTGGATAATAGGTCTATAGTATGAGTGTTACTGAAGGTAGTCATAATATCATATCGTGTTGAATAATAGGTCTATGGGATGAGTGTTACTGAAGGTAGTCATAATATCATGCCGTGTTGGATAATAGGTCCATGGGATGAGTGTTACTGAAGGTAGTCGTTATATCATACCGTGTTGGATAATAAGTCTATGGGATGAGTGTTACTGAAGGTAGTCGTTATATCATACCGTGTTGGATAATAAGTCTATGGGATGAGTGTTACTGAAGGTAGTCGTTATATCATACCGTGTTGGATAATAAGTCTATGGGATGAGTGTTACTGAAGGTAGTCGTTATATCATACCGTGTTGGATAATAAGTCTATGGGATGAGTGTTACTGAAGGTAGTCGTTATATCATACCGTGTTGGATAATAAGTCTATGGGATGAGTGTTACTGAAGGTAGTCGTTATATCATACCGTGTTGGATAATAAGTCTATGGGATGAGTGTTACTGAAGGTAGTCGTTATATCATACCGTGTTGGATAATAAGTCTATGGGATGAGTGTTACTGAAGGTAGTCGTTATATCATACCGTGTTGGATAATAAGTCTATGGGATGAGTGTTACTGAAGGAATTGTAATATCATAAGGTGTTGGATAACAGGACTATGGGATGAGTGTTATTGAACATAGTCATAATATCATACGTGTTGGATAATATATCTATGGGCTGAGTGTTACTGAAGGTAGTCATAATATCATACCGTGTTGGATAATAGGTCTATGGGATGAGTGTTACAAAGGTAATTGTATTATCATACCATGTTGGATAATAGGTCTATGGGATGAGTGTAACTGAAAGGAATCGCAATGTCATACTGTGTTGGATAATAGGTCTATGGGATGCGTGTTACTGAAAGGAATCGTAATATCATATTGTGATGGATAATAGGTCTATGGGATGAGTGGTACTGAAAGGAATCGCAATATCATACTGTGTTGGATAATAGGTCTATGGGATGTGTGTTACTGAAAGGAATCGTAATATCATATTGTGATGGATAAAAGGTCTATGGGATGAGTGTTACTGAAAGGAATCGTAATATCATTCTGTGTTGGATAATAGGTCTATGGGATGAGTGGTACTGAAAGGAATGGTTATATCATACTGTGTTGGATAATAGGTCTATGGGATGAGTGTTACTGAAAGGAATCATAATATCATACCATGTTGGATAATAGGGCTATGGGATGAGTGTTACTGAAAGAAATCGTAATATCATTCGGTGTTGGATAATAGATCTATGGGATGAGTGTTACTGAAAGGAATCATAATAT